>ML294642.1:95391-119065 GCA_005239495.1 Nicotiana undulata
TCCTTCCTTGTGGTCCTTTTCCTGAAAAGGAAAAACCTACGGGACTCGAAGGTATATAATTTTTAGATGATGACTGCTTAACATTTTAAAATGTCCATCAGAAAGTTGTAACCCTAGACCGAGAATTCAGTTACTTCCTCGCGTCTTTGCAGGTCTAATATCATCATCTGGTGATGGGTTAGCTTTTTTGCCTATCATCTAAAATGGTTAGTAAAATTTTAACTGTACAAATATAAAATCGAACGTAATAATACCTGACCAGGGGGATTCCTTTTACTTAGAAGTAATACTTCTTTAAATGAACGGCATTCCAACTGGTTGGTAAGATCCTGTCGTCCATAGCCTCCAGCTCATAAGCACCTTTCCCAGCAATGCCAGGGACTTTGTAGGGTCCTTCCCAATTTGGATTTAGCTTTCCTGCACCAGCTTCTTTCGTTGATTAAAAGACTTTCTTAAGTACGAAGTCCCCAATTTTGAAATATCTGAGATGAGCTTTTCTGTTGTAATATTGTTCTATGATTTGTTTTTGAGTTGTCATTCGTATTAGTGCAACTTCTCTTTTTTGCTCGAGCAAGTCCAGATTGGTTCTTAACTCGTCGTTGTTCGCTTCCTCCGTGGTTGTTGTAAACCTTGTTCCTAGTTCACCTATCTCCACCGGTATCAACACTTCTGCACCATAAGCAAGTGCGAAAAGAGTTTCTCCCGTGGCTGTTTTTTGAGTTGTTCTGTAAGCCCATAATACTGCCGGTAGCTCATCAGGCCAATTTCCCTTGGCTTTCTCCAACCGTTTCTTCAGGTTGTTGACGATGACTTTGTTAGTTGATTCGGCTTACCCATTAGCCACAGGGTGATATGGTGACGAAGTGATTCGTTTGATTTGCCAGCTTTCGAAGAACTCTGTGATTTGCGAGCCTATGAATTGCGGGCCATTGTCACATACGATCTCCTTCGGTATTCCAAAGCGGCATATTATGTTTCGCCATATGAATATTTTCACTTCTTTCTCTCGCACCTGTTTAAAAGCTTCTACTTCCACCCATTTCGTGAAATAATCAGTTAACACAAGTAAGAACCGTACCTTTCCTTTAGCTGTGGGAAGGGGTCCCACTATGTCCATGCCCCGTTTCATGAATGACCATGGCGATATCACCCGGTGCAGTAGCTCTGCTGGTCGATACATGTTGTTAGCAAATCGTTGGCATTTGTCGCATTTAGCTACGAAACTCTCGGCCTCTTCTTCCATTTTGGGCCAATAGTACCTTGCTCTGATTAGGGTTTTGACTAAGGATATCGCTCCTGCATGGTTTCCACAATGTCTTTCATGGACTTCTCTCATCACGAACTCTGTTTGATTGGGTACAAGGCATTTTGCTAAGGGACCTCCGAACATCTTACGGTATAAAGAATTGCGAATGAGGTAGTATTGTGCAGCTTTTCGGCGAAGAGCTTGAGCTGCTTTTTTATCTTCAGGTACGGTACCATTCTGCAAAAAATTTAAAATCTCGTTTCTTTAATCCCATGTTAAATTGTTAAATGTTACCTCATTTTTGTCCTGGTCAGCTGCTGAAAGAAACAAGTGAACAACAACTGCATTGTCTTTATTTGTCACTCTTGTAACTGTCGCGAGGTTAGCTAATGCATCCGCTTCTGCATTTTCCTCCCTAGGTATTTGCATAACCTTCCATGATTTGAATTGCCTTACGAGATCTCATGCCTTTTCCAAGTATTGTTGCATCCGAGTCTCCCTAGCAATATAAGTCCCCTGCATCTGGTTCCTACCAGTTGAGAGTTGCTTTTGATCACGATCTGCTCGATTTAGAGTTCTCGTGCCAGTTCAAGTCCTGCAATGACTACTTCATACTCCGCTTCATTATTAGTTATAGGATAACATTTAATTGTTTGCCGTGTCTTTTCACTCGTAGGTGATATTAAGACTATGCCTAAGCCGGCTCCTTTTACATTAGAAGAGCCATCAGTAAATAAGGTCAAAATACCTGGATTAGCCCCGTTAAAGAGTTGTAACTCTTTTTCTACTTCAAGGACAATGCTATTATTAAAATCAACAACGAAATCAACTATAATTTGAGACTTTATTGCAGTCCTAGGCTGATATATTATGTCATGCTCGCTTAATTCTATAGCCCATTTAGCCAATCTTCCCGATAATTCATGTTTATGCAGAATATTTCTCAATGGATATAAGGTCACAACAGTGACTGGATGACATTGAAAATATGGTCTTAACTTTCTAGCTGCCATGATTAGAGCTAAGGCTAATTTTTCTAGATGTGGGTATCTAGTTTCAGCATCTAATAAAGTTTTGCTTACGTAATAAATTGGAGATTGTTTAGCTTTGTCTTTCCTTACTAGTACTGCACTTACAACAATTTCTGCAACGACAAGATAGACATACAACCTTTCCCCCTCTTTTGGCTTTGATAGCAGCGGGGGTTTTGATAGATAGGCCTTCAGATCCTTGAGAGCCTGTTGACATTCCTCAGTCCATTCGAACTGATTATGCTTTTTAAGAACTGAAAAGAATTTAAAACTCTTCTCTGAAGACTTGGAAATAAATCTTCCTAAGGCTGCAATTCTGCCTGTCAGTCTTTGAACTTCCTTTTTGTTCGTAATTATGTTGGGTATTTCCTCGATAGCTTTAATTTAAGTAGGGTTTACTTCTATTCCTCTATTTGACACAAGGAAACCCAAAAACTTACCTGATTCTACGCCAAAGGCGCATTTTTCTGAATTCAATTTCGTATTATACCTGCGTAAAATTTCGAAGGTAATTGAAAGATGCTGGAAATGATCTTCCGCTTGTGTTGATTTTACCAGCATGTCATCGATGTATACTTCCATCGTTTTTCCTAGGTGTTCCTGGAACATCTTAGTCACTAGCCTTTGATATGTGGCTCCATCATTTTTCAAGCCAAAAGGCATGACTTTGTAGCAATAAGTCCCCCTATTTGTAATAAAGGAAGTTTTTTCCTTGTCTGAGGGATCCATTTTTATCTGATTATACCCAAAGTACGCATCTAGAAAGCTTAACAATTCATGACCTGCAGTGGTATCAATCATCTGATCTATGTGTGGTAATGGAAATGAATCTTTAGGACATGCTTTATTTAAATCTATGTAATCTACACATACTCTCCATTTACCATTCTTTTTGGGAACCACTACGGTATTGGCTAACCAATTAGGGTACTTTACCTCACGTATTGAACCAATTTTCAAGAGTTTTTGTACCTCTTCGTCGATCACTTGGTTCTTAAATGGTCCCTGCTTTCTTTTCTTTAGCTTGACAGGCACGAAGGATGGATCTTCATTTAGTTTATAAGTCATCACTTCTTGTGGGATACATGTCATGTCTGAATGGGACAACGCAAAGCAATCTGCGTTAGTTTTAAAAAAATCAATTAACTTACCTCTTCGGTTGGGGCTTAGCCTCGTGCCTATGTGAACTTTTTGCTCAGGCTTCTGTTCGAACAATGGAATAGCTTCGAGCTCTTCCGTGGTTGTTTTAATGTGCTCGTCTTCTTCTGGTTCCTCAATGACATCAGGTCTGCAGTCCACGTCTGTATGGTTTGATACATCTTCCGTGGTGACTTGGTTCACCTTCTCGTGACTATTTGTTCCTATTTGAATAATAATTCCTTCCATACCTGTTTGGGCAATAATTTCTTCCGTACCTGTTCGAGCAACAGTTTTTTCCTTACCTTTTGATTCTCCCATTTCTTCTTTATGGTATAGTGTCCCACGGAATTTATATTCCTCGAGGTTTGTTGATCGCCTCGAATCTGTTGAATTCCCCATTCATAAGGGAATTTAATTACCTGATGCAAGGTAGATGGTACTGGCTTCATGTCGTGTATCCATGGCCTCCCCATGATTATGTTGTAGGCCATGTCAGTATCAATGACTTGGAACCGAGTATTTTTTGTTACTCCCTCTGCATAAGTGCTAAGTTCAATTTCCCCTTTTGTTATGACGGTAGAGTTGTCAAAACCAGATAAGGCTCGCGCTTTTGGGATTACTTGATCCTCCATTAATATTTCTTCCACAACTCTTGATAGGATAATGTTAACTGAGCTACCTGGATCAATTAACACTCTTTTTACGTTAGTGTCATGTATAAGTAAGGATATTACCAGTGCGTTGTTGTGTGGAAGCATTAATACGTCGATATCTGTATCGTCGAATGATATGTTATCTGTTTCCAAATCTTCACGAATCCGCTTCCCGTGTGTAATTGTGAACTTTGTGGTTCTTTTGCAGACTACTCCGTTTACCTCCTCACCTCTATATATCACGTTGGTTGTTCGTTTTGGAGATGGAGGTTTTGGGGGCTCCTGCTTGTTCTTCATATACGCTTGCTTTCCTTTTTCACTAAACAATTATGTTAGGTAGCCCTGTTTTAATAATTTTTCTACCTCACCTTGCAAAAATCTGCAATATGACGTTCTGCGCCCATGGTCATTATGGAATTCAAACCAAAAGTCTGGATTCCTTTTATTTGGGTTCGACCTCATTTCTTTGGGCCATCGAACCTTATCGCCCATATTTCTCAGTACTGTAATTAGTTCTGAAGTACTTACATTGAAGTTGTGGTCTCCAATTCTTGTGTTACCTCTGTTTTGTTCATCCCGATCCTTTCGGGATCTTGACGAGGATGAGCCTGTATCTCTACCGGACGGTCTATATTCTGACCGAGCATTTTCAAACCTGGATGAGTTTCTCGTCCCGAAGGTCCCATGTAAGGGTCGTACCTGTTCTTACCTGCTCTCCTCTCTGGTTCGGAGCGTCTGGAACTGGTTCGATCTTCAACCCTTGATTGGCATGGTGTCTTCTTCTATACATAACTTGGTACTGTACTTGTTATAGACATTGTTCCATGTCGTAGCTGGTAATTCTCTCAGGCTTTCCTTGAGTCTTCTCGTGGCTTCTAAACTTTTATCATTTAAATTTCTTGTAAATGACATGGCTACCCAATTATCTGGTACCCTTGGTAACATCATTCTTTCTCGTTGAAACCTGTGTACAAATTCATGAAACAGTTCTGTGTCTCCTTGTTTTATTTTAAATATGTCCTCCATTCTTTTTCGACTTTTTGTGCACCGGAATGCGCTTTTATAAAAGAATCTGCAGGCTCAGCAAAAGAATCAATAGATTTTTCAAGGAGAAGAGAATATCAGGTTAACGCTCCTTTGGTATGTGTTTCTCCAAACTTTTTGACTAAGACTGACTCAATTTCTTGTTTGGTCAAGTCGTTTCCCTTCACTCCGGTGGTAAAATAAGTCACATGGTCGCGTGGGTCAGTCGTCCCGTCATACTTGGAAACATCATGCATTTTGAATTTCTTGGGAATAGGCAGGGGTGCTGCACTTGGCTTTCAAGGTTGTTGAGAATACCTATCAACGTTGATGCCTTTGATAATAGGTGGTACTCCAGGAATTTGTTCGATTCAATCGTTTTGTTCCTTCACCTGTTTCTGCAAGGTTAGTAATAAAGATTGTAACTCTGGGTTATTGGACATACTTGGTCTTGCTTCGAGGGATTCGTGAGGAGTACCCCCACTTCCTGAGTTTGCTAACCCGGACTGAGGGTTTTCCACAGTTATAGTGTTGTTAGGAGGTGTAGTAGGTGATGCAGCCGGTAACCCCCTCACAAATTCTTCTAAGGCTTGGTTTACATATTCTGCAATCATTTGTTTCACCTGATCTTGCTCTCATGTTTGATCGTTACCATTGTGATTGTTGTTGGACCTCGCTGGAGAATGCTCCCTTGAACCTGGTGGGGTTCTTGAAAGTGATGGAGTTCCATCCCTTTGTTGGTTATTGTCGTTGGTGTTCGACATAATTCAGAGGATATTGTTTGAAAGTAAGCAAAGATTATCAGATTCCCGGTAACGGAACCAATTTGTTTAACCAAAGAATTAGATTCCTTGACCAAAGCTATTTTAAGAAGAACACGAGTTTCTGATAACCAAAGAATAAACTAATAATTGTAAATAAACTCGTAAATGGAAAGCAATAAGATGCACAAAAAATAAGTGTATTGCAGTCGTAATTCGAATGTGTCCTTACAAGCTATATTTTACTCCCTTATATAGAGAATTTCTTAATGTAACGTCTACCATTTTCAGTGATTGAGCATTAAACACTAATAATGGTATTAATGCAACGTTACAATGATTAACTGTAACTGTTGCGTGAAGGTTATGTAACGTCTGTCTCATTAATTGAAGATCTTCAAATCTGCCCTTTATTTTGCCTGGATTCATTATGATCGTGCCTTTTCATCTTCTCAATTAGGTTGGGATTCCCGTAGCTGATTACCCCGTAGGTATTCTATTCTGTGTCTCTTTGTATCATACCTCTTCATAAAGTTCTGTCCAGTTGTCACGTTTTCATTGCTCCACATAGATTACTGAGTCATCACAATTGTTACACGTGTGAAGCTCTTTTTTACCAATACAAACCCCCCATCTAGAAAAGTTTAAAGAACTCGGTTCTTTTTTATTTTTATTTGTATCAATTGGTGGTTACCCCCAGTCCCATCGGGGGTAAAGTTGGATCCTTCGTAAGTCCCAACTGACAATTTAGGGGAAATTAATGTATAAATTAAACCGGCTTTGAATAAGTTAACACTTAGTTTATTTAGCCGTAATATATCGATATTAGCATGACTTTAGCTTTTCTTCGAGTTTTTGTTTTACTCTTAAGTCTTTGCATGCTTTATTTTTGAGGTTTTTGACTTTGCATTAAAAAATGCTTAGATTGTTCGCACATTTTCGTAATAGGCACGGTTTATAAAAGAGGGCCTTTTTTTGATCGACACTTAATGAAGAAGACGTCTCAACTTCATAATGGTGTAAATATACAAAAGAGAGATAGGAATTTCACATGTTATTCTTTAACAATATTTTGAATAAAGTTTTTGTATTGTTTCGAACTCTCATAACATTTCGCATGTGTTTGTGTATCGTCTATAACTCGTTTTGTAACTGTTTTTCTTTCAACAGATTTGATATGAACTTGTACTCGTAACTGTTTTTTCGAATTAGTACAAGGGAATAACTATTTTTTGTTTATAACAGTTTTTAAATATAAGGATATGAATTTTTACCCATAACAGTTTTTAAAGGAATACAAGGGTAATGCTTTTTCATCCGTAACTGTTTTCATTCATAACAGTTTTCTGAATAGATACAAGGATAATGATCTTTCATCCATAATTGTTTTCATTTATAACAGTTTTCTTAATAAGTACTAGGATAATGATTTTTCATCCATAACTGTTTTCATTTACAACAGTTTTTGAGTAATTACAAAGATGTGCATTTTTACCCGTGACTAATATTCTGCCTTTAACCTGAACATTCGTTTATATTTACGAATATGTTTTTGGAAACATTCGTTTACATTTACGAATATGTTTTTCGAAGGTTTTGAATGAGGCTTTGTGTTTTTTCCTATGGCTCTTTGATTTTGCTCATAGTACTTGACTTGTTGGGAAGATGGATCTTCAGGCTCTAGCTTTGACTTTTTGATAGTCTTCTTTGCTTTTTTTTGCCTTCCATACTGTATAGTCCCCCAAGTGTTTGAGCTTTGAAGAATTAAATCTCGAGCACTTGACTATTCCTTCCTTGTGGTCTTTTTCCTGAAAAGGAAAAACATACGGGACTCGAAGGTATATAGTTTTAGATGATGACTGTTTTACCCTTAAAACGTCCATCAAAAAGTTGTAACCCTAGACCGGGAATTCAGTTACTTCCTCGTGTCTGTGCATGTCTAATATCATCATCTGGTGAGGGGTTAGCTTTTTGCCTATCATCTAAAATGGTTAGTATAATTTTAACTGTACAAAAGTAAAATCGAGCGTAATGATACCTGATCGGGGGTATTCCTTTTACTCAGAAGTAGTACTTCTTCAAATGAACAACATTCCAACTGGTTGGCAAGATTCTGCCGTCCATAGCCTCTAGCTCATAAGCGCCTTTTCCAGTGATGCCACGGACTTTGTAAGGTCCTTCTCAATTTGGATTTAGCTTTCCTGCACCAGCTTCCTTCATTGATTGAAAGACTTTTTTTAGAACGAAGTCCCCAATTTTGAAATATATGAGGTGAGCGTTTCTGTTGTAATATCGCTCTATAATTTGTTTTTGGGTTGCCATACGTATTAGTGCAGCTTCTCTTCTTTGCTCGAGCAAATCCAGATTTGTCCTTAATCCGTCGTTGTTTGTTTCTTCCGTTACTGTTGTGAATCTTACGCTTGGTTCACCAATTTCCACCGGTATTAAAGCTTCTGAACCGTAAATACCGTAGCTGTTTTTGCAGTAGTTCTGTAAGCCCGTAACACTGCTGGTAGCTCATCGGGCTAGTTTCCCTTGGCTTTTTCCAATCGTTTCTTTAGGTTGTTGACGATGACTTTGTTTGTTGACTCGACTTTTCCATTAGCCAGAGGGTGATATGGTGATGAAGTGATTCGTTTGATTTGCCAACTTTCGAAGAATTCTGTGATTTGTGAGCCTATGAATTGGGGCCATTGTCACATACGATCTCCCTCGGTATTCCAAAGCGGCATATTATGTGTCGCCATATGAAGCTTTTCACTTCTTTTTCTCGCACCTGTTTAAAAGCGCCTGCATCTACCCACTTTGTGAAATAATCAGTTAATACGAGTAAGAAACGTACCTTTCCTTTAGCTGTGGGAAGGGGTCCTACTATGTCCATGCCCCATTTCATGAATGGCCATGGTGATATCACTGGGTGAAGTAACTCTGCTGGTCGATGCATGTTGTTAGCATACCGTTGGCATTTGTCGCATTTAGCTACGAAATTCTCAGCCTCTTCTTCCATTTTGGGACAATAATACCCTGCTCTGATTAGGGTTTTGACTAAGGATCTTGCTCCTGTATGGTTTTCGCAGTGTCGTTCGTGTACTTCCTTCATTACCGAGACACTTTTCTAAGGGACCTCCAAACATTTTGCGGTATAAAGTATCACGAATGAGGCAGTACCGTGCAACTTTTCGGCGAAGTGCTTGAGCTGATTTTTTATCTTCGAGTACGGTACCATTTTGCAAAAAATTTAAAATTTCGTTTCTCCAATCCCAGGTTAAATTGTTAAATGTTACCTCATTTTTGTCCTGGTCTATTGCTGAGTGAAATAAGTGTATGACAATTGCATTGTCTTTATTCGTCACTTCTGCAACTGCTACGAGGTTAGCTTATGCATCCGTTTATGCCATGATTGGAATTATCTTTCTAGGTTTCGTGCCTTTTCCAGATATTGTTGCATCCGGGCCTCTCTAGAGGTGTAAGTCCCATGCATCTGGTTCACCACTAATTGAGAGTCACTTTTGATTATGATCTGCTCGATTGAGAGTCACTTTTGATTATGATCTGCTCGATTGAGAGTTCTCGTGCCAGTTCAAGCCGTGCAATGACAGCTTCGTACTCTACTTCATTGTTAGTTATTGGATAACATTTAATGGCTTGTCGTATCTTTTCACCCGTAGGTGATATTAAAACAATTCCCAAGCCAGCTCATTTTACATTAGAAGAGTCGTCTGTAAATAGGGTCCATATTCCTGGATTAGCCCCGTTAAAGAGTTGTAACTCTCTTTCCACTTTAGGGATTATGCTAGTATTAAAATCAGCGGCGAAATCAGCTAAAATTTGAGACTTTATTGCAGTCTTAGGCTGATATATTATCTGATGTCCGCTTAATACTATTGCCCACTTAGCTAATCTCCCTGATAATTCTTGTTTATGCAAAATAATTGTCAACGGGTATGAGGTTACAACAGTAGTTGGATGACATTGAAAATATGGTCTTAACTTTCTAGCTGCCATGATTAGAGCTAAGGCTAATTTTTCTAGATGAGGATATCTAGCTTCTGCATCTAATAAGGACGTGCTTACATAATAAATTGGAGATTGCTTACCTTTGTTTTCTCTTACCAGTACTACACTTACGGCAATTTCTGCAACGACAAGGTATACACACTGCCTTTCCCCCTCTTTTGGCTTAGACAACAACGGGGGTTTGGATAGATAAGCCTTCAGATTTTTTAGAGCTTGTTGACATTCTTCAGTCCATTCGAACTGATTCTATTTTTTAAGAACTGAAAATAATTTAAAACTCTTCTCCGAAGACCTGGAGATAAATCTTCCTAAAGCTGCAATTCTTCCTGTTAGTCTTTGAACTTCTTTCTTGCTCGTAAGTATGTTGGGTATTTCATCAATAGCTTTAATTTGAGCAGGATTTACCTCTATTCCTCTATTTGATACAAGGAATCCCAAAAACTTACCTGATTCTACGCCAAAGGCGCATTTTTCTGGATTCAGTTTCATATTATACCTGCGTAGAATTTCAAAGGTAATTAAAATATGCTGGAAATGATCCTCCTCTTGTGTTGATTTCACCATCATGTCATCAATGTATACCTCCATTGTTTTCCCCAGATGTTCCTGGAACATCTTGGTCACCAGCCTTTGATACGTGGCTCCAGCATTTTTCAGGCCAAAAGGCATGACGTTATAACAATAGGTCCCCTTGTGTGTTATAAAGGAAGTTTTTTCCTCGTCCGAGGGATCCATTTTTATCTGATTATAACCAGAGTACGCATCTAGAAATCTTAACAATTCATGACCTGTAGTGGCATCAATCATTTGATCTATGTGCGGTAACAGAAATGAGTCTTTAGGGCATGCTTTATTTAAATCTGTGTAACCTACGCGTACTCTCCATTTACCATTCATTTTGGGCACCACAATAGTATTGGCTAACCAATTAGGATATTTTACCTCATGTATTGAACCAATTTTCAATAGTTTCTATACCTCTTCGTCGATCACTTGGTTCTTGAATGGTCCTTGCTTTCTTTTTGTTTGCTTGACAGGCACAAATGATGGATCTTCATTTAGTTTATGAGTCATCACTTCTGGAGGAATACATGTCATGTCTGAATGGGACCATGCAAAGCAATGTGCGTTAGCCTTTAAATATTCAATTAACTTACCTCTTATGCTGGGGCTTAGCCTCGTGCCTATGTGAACTTTTTGTTCGGGCTTCTGCTCGAACAGTGGAACAGCTTCGAGCTCCTCTGTAGTGGTTTTGATATGCTCATCCTCTTCTGGTTCCTGAATGACATCAGGTCTGGAATCCATGTCCGTATGTTTTGAGACTTCTTCCGTGGTGATTTGTTTCACCTTCTCGTGGTTATCTTCTTCCGTACCTGTTTGGACGATTTCCTCGTCTTTTGATTCTTCCGCTTCTTCTTTTTTGTTAGAGTGTACTACATAATTTATATTCCTTGAGGTTTGTTGATCGCCCCGAATATTTTGAATTCCCCATTTGGAAGGGAATTTAATTACCTGATGTAAGGTAGATGGTATTGCTTTCATGTCATGGATCCATGGTCTCCCCATGATTACGTTGTAGGCCATATCAGTATTAATGACTTGGAATTTAGTACTTTTGATTACTCCTTCTCCATAGGTGCTAAGCTCAATTTCCCCTTTTGTTACAATTGTAGAGTTGTCAAACCCAGATAAGGCTCGTGCTTTTGGGATTACTTGATCCTCCATTAGCATTTCTTCCACAACTCTCGACAAAATGATGTTTAATGAGCTACCTGGATCAATCAACACTCTTTTTACGTTAGTGTCATGTATAAGTAGGGATATTACCAGTGCGTCATTATGTGGAAACATTAATCCGTTGATATCTGCATCGTCGAATGATATATTGTCTGCTTCCACGTCTTCTCGAATCCACTTCCCGTGTGTAATTGTGAATTTTGTTGTTTTCTTGCAGATTACTCCGTTCACCTCCTCTCCTCCATGTATCACGTTCACTGTTCTCTTTGGAGACGGTGGTTTTGGGGGCTCCTGCATGTTCTTCATATATGCATGTTTACCTCTTTCACTAAATAGTTCTGTTAGATAGCGCCTGTCTTAATAATTGTTCTACCTCACCTTGCAATAATCTGCAATCTGATGTTCTGTTCCCATGATCGTTATGGAATTCGCACCAGAAGTCTGGATTCCTTTTATTCGGGTTCGACCTCATTTCTTTGGCCATCGAACCTTATCGCCCATATTTCTCAGTACTGTAATTAATTCAGAAGTACTTACATTGAAGTTGTGGTCTCCAATACTTGTATTACCTCTATTTCTTTCATCCTGATCCTTTATGGATCTTGATGAGGATGAGCTCGTATCTCTATTTGATGGTCTATATTCTGACCGAGTGTTTTCAAACCTGGGATGATTTTCTCGTCCCGAAGGTCCCATATAAGGGTCGTACTTGTTCTTACCTGTTCTCCTTTCTGGTTCTGAGCATCTAGAATTGGTTCGATCTTCAGCTTTTGACTGAGCAATGGTGTTTTCTTCTATTTGTAGCTTAGTGTTGTACATGTTATAGACATCGTTCCACGTCGTGGATGAGAATTCTCTCAAGCTTTCCTTGAGTCTTCGCGTGGCTTCTGAGCTTTTATCATTTAAATTGAGTGCAAATACCATGGCTGCCCAATTGTCAGGTACCCTTGGTAGCAACATTCTTTCTCGTTAAAACCTGTCTACAAATTCACGAAGCAACTCTGTGTCTCCTTGTTTTAGTTTGAATATGTCTTCCATTCTTTTTTCGACTTTTTGCGCACCAGAATGCGCTTTTATAAAAGAATCTGCAAGCTCAGCAAAAGAGGCAATAGAATTTTCAGGTAGAAGAGAATACCATGTTAGCGCTCCTTTGGTGAGTGTCTCTCCGAACTTCTTGACTAGTACTGACTAAATTTCTTGTTTAGTCAGGTCATTGCCTTTTATTCCGGTGGTAAAAGCAGTTACATGATCACGCAGATCTGTTGTCCCGTCGTACTTGGGAATATCAGACATTTTGAATTTCTTGGGCATAGGCAAGGGTGTTGCACTTGGCTTCCAAGGTTGTTGAGAATATCTATCAACATCAATGTCTTTGATGACAGGTGGTACTCCATGAATTTTCTCGATTCGATCGTTTTGTTCCTTCACCTGTTTCTGCAAAGTTAGTAATAAAGATTGTAACTCTGGATTATTGGACATACCTGGTCTTGCTTCGAGTGACTCATTTGGAGTATCTCTACTTCCTGAGTTCACCAATCCAGATTGTGGATTTTCCACAGTTGCGGTGTTGTTAGGAGGAGGTGCGGGTGATGCAACCGGTAATCCCCTCACGAGAGCTTGCAAGGCTTGAGTCACATATTCACTAACCATTTGTTTCACAGTATCTTGTTCTCCTGCTTGTTCATTTTCATTGAGATTATTGTTTTGAGTCGCAGATCTTTCTGGGGAATGTTCCCTTGATCCTCGTGGGGATTCTGAGGGCGATGGAACTGGGGTTCCAACCCTCTGTTGGTTGTTGTCGTTGACGTTTGACATGATTCACAAAATGTTATTTGAGAAAAAACAGAGATTATCAGATTCCCGATAACGGAACCAATTTGTTTAACCAAAGATTTAGATTCTTTGCCAACGCTATTTTAAGAAGAATACGGGTTTCTGATAACCAAGGAATACGTTAATAATTGTAAGTAAATTTGTAAATAGAAAGCAGTAATATGCGTAAAAAGTAAGTATATTGCAATAGCAGTTCGAACGTGTCCTTACAAGTTATATTTTACTCCCTTTTATAGGGAATTTCTTAATATAACGTCTACTCTTTTCAATGATTGAGCATTAATGACTAATAATGACATTAATGTAACGTTACAATGATCAATCATAACTGTTGCGTGAAGATTGTGTAACGTTTGACTCATTAATTGAAGATCCCGAATATGCCTGTATTTCGCCTTGATTCATTTTGACCGTTTCTCTTCATCTTCTCGATTAGGTTGAAATTCCCGTATCTGATTACCCCGTGGGTATGTTGTTCCGTTCCTTTTTATCTCGTACCTCTTCATAAAGTCCCGTCCAGTTGTCATGATTTCATTGCTCCACATAGAATGCTGAGTCATCATAATTGTTACACGTGTGAAGCTCATTTTTACCAATACAAATAGGAGATGGATAAATAGAGTGCTCCCTTCGGTCCATAATAAGTGATTTTTGATTATTTTTTTTGTGGTCCAAAATAAGTGATTTTTCTAGATTTCAAGAATAAATAAATTATTGTTTTCCCACATTGCCATTGGAGTAAATATGGAGTATGTGTTGATAGTGTTTATGTGAAGAGATAGTATAAATTAATATGGTCAATTTCACTGCTAATTAATATTAAAAAGGTTAATTTCTTAATATATGTGAAAACAACCAAATAATCACTTATTTTGGACCAGGGTATTAATTTTACATCATTCAGCAATCTTCAAAATCTATGTACTTTAATCATATATAATCCATGGAAATTAAATGTTGTAATCCAATCCATGAAGTCAACTTTTTTTCTTTGTCTTACGTGTTTGGTCAAGCAAACCTTGCTTAACATGAGGCATATATCCAATCTTTTGTGACGGTAGCATTATAATTGTTATTGTTAAAATTAACATAAATTTAATCAACTTTAAGTAGTAATAAGAATAATTTGTAATTTATTTCACTCCACAATATTTAGATCTAATTTTCAATTTCATCACAAATAATAAAAATTATATATATATATATATGTATATATACTTGCACTTTTATATTATTTTAATAAAATAATGATATGAGTTCAGTTTAACGAAGGAAATGATGATTCATATCGCCGATCCCAATTGAGACGTACTTGTTGTTGTCATTTGCTTTGCGAAATTTGGGAGAAATTAAAAAATAGTCAGATTTATAAGTGGTCATTCAAAAATAGCCACAATTTCAAAAGTCATCAAAATTTAGCCACTTTTCTTGTAAAGATAATGTGAACGAAAACACTGTTCAAAATTCAGAAAATACTCCAGCATAATATACTGAAATTTCAGTATAATATACTAGAGTTTCAGTATAATATACTGGACTTCCAGCATAATATATTGGAGTTCCAGTATAATATACCGGTCCAACATAATATGCTGGAAGTTCATACACAGGTGCTCCATTCTCTAGTATATTATGCTGAAACTTTTCGCGTGTTTGAGTTCCAGCATAACATGCTGAAAGTTCATACCCAGGTGCACCGATCTCCAGTATATTGTGCTGGAATTTTCCGTGTTGCAGCAAATAGTGGCTATTTTCAATGACTTTGCAAATGTTGACTATTTTTGAATGATCAATCCGAAAACTGACTAGCCCGTGCTATTTTTACGAGAAATTTTCCTCGTTTTAAATAATTTTCCACTGCAAGTTTGCTTAATAACTTAATATTTTTCTTCATTATTTTTATTTAAAGGAAAATCCCTTCGTCTTTCCCAAAACGTGACCTTTTCTCGCTTTTATTCTTCCCAACCGCGTATTAGTCTTTTAATATTAACCTACGTACTCTTAATATTTTATCGAAATTTATTATCAGTCCAACTCACCCCCACCCCCAAACACCCAAAAAAAAAACAGATCTTCCTCTGCACCGCGTCAGTTTTAACCCCCCCCCCCCCCCAAACACCGTGTATCAAAAGAACTCTCTTTCCTGATCTCGTCAGTACTCCCGCTCCCGGTCCCACATGCTCTCTAACCGGCGAGCGATCCCTACTACATGCGGTACGCTCCTCATAAACCTCTGTCTCTGACCCTTGCGACTTTTTTTTGGGGTAACATCATCAGGAGCCGCAGTTCGTGTCCTCACTATCGGTGAGAGAAAGGAACGATAGTTTCAAACTTCAAGATCAATGAACTCGCATGGTAGGAATGAAGGAAGTGAAATTGTCCTAATAGTTTCGTAGCCTCTCGAAGATAAGTACAGACGTCTCTGTACTGATCCACAAGACTCAACTAAACTCGCTTATGACTCGTAGCAACTATGAACCTAGAGCTCTGATACCAACTTGTCACGACCCAAATTTACCTCTGTTGGGTATCGTGATGGCACCTAGTCTTAGGGACTAGGTAAGCCTATCATTTAGAGAATGACAACAATAATAAAAGAAATCTAACATTCTCGATATAGAAATCTTGACATAATTACAATGTTCCCAAAATCGGTAATACAAGTCATAAGCTCTACGAAATCTTCTACAGCTTCTAAATGCAACTATTTGGAAATAAATAAGAACAACTGGATAAAAGTAGGAAGGTGACTCCGAAGCCTGCGAACGCAGCAGTAGGTTTACCTTGAGTCTCCTCAACAACGATCCGCATAACTACTACCAACCAATGCTTGGATCTGCACAAAAATGTGAAGAAGTGTAGTATAAGCACACTACAGCGGTGCCCAATAAGTATCAAGACTAACCTCGGTGGAGTAGTGACGAGGACTAGTCAAGACACCCACTAGTCTAATAAATTAAACAGACATACGTATAGGAATGACATTACATGACACATGTCTACTGGTTACACCATATAATTATCAACATAACGCGTGCAAAGAGGAAGAAAGATGCAACAAATAACACAGAACATTGTAATATTATGCAGAAGAAAGGACGGGGTGCAAATCAAAAGCGGAAACCATAAAACAGTAAAAACATTAGTAACTCAGCACTGTAATAATTTTCCCCTCAAGCCTTAGTCAACAACTCCTACAATTTAGTCAATCCTCCGAGTGAAACCTTTTAATCGTAAGTTTATATTGAAAGATTTTTAAAAATATAATCATTTCATTTTGAGTAAAGTTTCCTTCGAAATACACTTCCTCCAACGATATGTAAATATACTGTACCGAACGAAAACCTCAAACACAAATTCCTTTCAATAATTTTTTTCCAGATGTACCTTTCTAGTAGATGTTTTCCAAACATAACTTCTTTCAAATAAATGCTTTGCAAACATACCTTTGAAAAACAATAACCTTGCAAACATAGTTTCCTTCGAGGTAAATGCCTTTAAACTTTACTTTTCAATAATTGTCTTTCAGGCGTAGTTTCCAATAGAACAAGTGCACGGCATCACCCTTCGTGCTTTTACTCTCGTCCTCCCCATAGAAATCGATCGATATGGCATGTAAATTAAGCAAATTAAACAAGTGAAAGACATGGACAGGGCAACACCAATGAGATGAAGGTCAAGTACAGGACAAAAATAACAAGGCACATCAAATATGTAAGTACAACAATAACATCTCAAAGTACGCGCACACGTAAACACGGGGAAACAGATATCACATCATAATGCATGTCACTCGTCCTCACCTGCACGGAAACACCCTTCGTGCGATGAACTCACTCACAATGTTACGCACGACATCACCCTTCGTGCTTTTACTCTCAATAATATGGCACGACATCACCCTTCGTGCTTTTAATTTCAATAATATGGCATGTGATCACCCTTCATGCTTTACACTCTTTCCTCACATGATAATGATAAACAATGGCACGGCATCACCCTTCGTACTTTACACTCTTTCCTCACATGATAATGGATATAAACAATGGCACGGCATCACCCTTCGTGCTTTACACTCCTTCCTCACATGATAATGCATATGAAATGGCACGGCATCACCCTTCGTAGTTTACACTCTTTCCTCACATGATAATGGATATAAACAATGGCACGGCATCACCCTTCGTGCTTTACACTCCTTCCTCACATGATAATGCATATGAAATGGCACGGCATCACCCTTCGTGCTTTACACTATTTATCACCCAAACAAATGAAATGATAGCATTCAGACAAGGGAATCAGCAGCATAAACAATCATAGAAATCATACTGTCCCGGCAAGGGAGTCAACAATGGAAACAACATCATCAACAACATGAACAATAATAGGAACCATATTGTGCCGACAAGGGAGTCAACAATGGAAACAATATCATCCCAGCAAGGGAAATAATTATAACCAATCTCACTTAAACAATTAGCTTCATAGAATAAACTCAGTTTGAACAATGCTCAATAATAGGCAACACCAAAAAAATACCATCAACACAGATGATTATCAACTAAACCCAAATAGAACTTAAGGGAAAATCATATAATTCACAATGAACGACTCATGGGCATGCTTGACACCAACGTATAGATATTCCAATTTCCGCTAACAATTATAGGGCGAGATTATACTAGTTCTAGTCAATAGGCAGTTTATGAAGGAAGATAAGACACAACAGTAGGAAAAGTAAAGTGTTCATTTAAGTCAATTAAGATCAAATAAGAAACAAGGAACACTAAGCAAGTAATTTCTAATTTGAACAGGAAGAAATGAAACTAGCAATCAGGAACTCATATGTAACAATTACAACTTCATACACGGGGAATATAAGGACATACGAATCCTAAAAAGCCAATCTATTTGCAAATAAGTCCGAGTACACACTCGTCACCTCGCGTACACGGACTACAATCAACATAGAAGACTCAACCCTAAGGGGTAGTTTCCCCCACACAGGGTTAGGCAAGATACTTACCTCAAAGACGATAATCCGGTACTCAAAAGTGAACTTCTCAGGCGAAAAGACCTTCGAACGGCTCAAAATCAACTAAAGAAACTTCAAAATACACATAAAACGTATAAGGAACTATTCCGAATAAAAAAGTTTCAATCTTTACAAAATTATAAAAATCGACCCAAAAGTCGACCGCCGGTCCCGCGCCTCGGAACCCATCAAATTTTACCAAACCCGAATACCCATTCCGATACGAGCTCAACCATACAAGATTTGTCTAATTCCGATACCGTTTGGTCCTTCAAATCATGATTTTTAAATTTAGAAATTTCTTTCATAAACCCACAATTTTCCCAACTCAAAACACAAATTAAATAATAAAAAGAAGGACTAATTCATGGAATATAATTAATTCTAATTGAAGAAAACTTACCCATTCGATTTGTGTGAAAAAACCTCAAAGAATCGCCAAGAACCGAACTCTAGAAGTCAAAATATGTTTAAAATGGTAAAACTCTCGGTTTTGAAATTATAAACTGTCTGCCAAGTTTTAAAGCATTGCGATCGCGGGGGAAGTAATGCGATCGCGAAGAGGAAAAAGCCACTGTCCAGGGAAATGCACTACGCGATTGCAGTTGGTGAATGCCATCGCAGAATATGAAGGGGAAAGGCTAATGGGAACGCGAGGAGAAACAGGCGAACGCGAAGAGTAATGTGTACAAGTGTTCAAGGTCATGCTTCTATAATGTGATCGCGTAAGAGGAGGTACGAACGCGAAGAATGAAACATACAGAACTATGCGATTGCGTGGGTGTATACGCGAACGCGAAGAGGAAAAATATGGCTAGTCGATTTTTACACTATGCGATCGCAACTGAAGCTACGCGATCGCGGAAGAGGACATCAGACACCAGAACAGCAGTTCAAAAATGGGGTGAAATGACCCGGATCCCATCTGAAATGCACCTGAGGTCCCCGGGACCCCGTCTAAACACACAAACAAGTCTTATAACCTAACACAGACTCGTTCGAGGTTTCAAATCACATAAAACAACACCAACACGACGAATCTAACCAAGAAATCAACTTATAGATTTTTTAAAACTTCAAATATCAAGACTCGCGTCGAAACCCATCAATTCAACCCGAAATGACGTGAAATTTTGCAGACAAGTCACAAATAACACAACGGACCTACATCCATTACCGGAATTTCATTCCGATCCCAATATCAAAATTTTACCTATCGCCGAAATTCTAACTTTCGCCAAATTACCTCAAATTACTCTATGGACCTCCAAAACCAATTCCTGGCGCGCGCCTAAGTCCAAAATCATCATACGAAGCTGTTGACATTAACCAAAGCTCATTCCGAGGCTGTTTACACAAAAGTCAAACCTCCGATCAACCCCCATCACTTAAGCTTCAAAAATTGAAAATTCTCTCCCAATTCGACTCCGGATTATCCGGTAACTGAATTCAACCACGCACGCAGGTCGATATACACAATGTGAGGTTGTTCATGACCTTACGCCACCGAACGGAGTTTAATTTCTCAAAACGACTGGTCGGGTCGTTACATTATATTTATATAGCTTACAGATTTATGTTAATAGTTCCTATAACAGCTCAGCGGAAATAAAATTTTTAAAATTAAAATTGATAAAATCTTAGCTAAGATCAACTATGTCCCAAGAAAGATTAAATGTTATATTATCAATTGAAAATGAATTTGTGGAAGATGTCGATTATAAAAACAAAATATTAACAACGTTGTATCTCAAAAAACTAGAAGAAGTGACTTCATATATATATAAGTTTTTAGCATTTTACTGTACAGACGAGTGAGTAAATAACAATTTTTACTCTATCAATATAAAAAACAATTATATATTTACCTTTCTCGTTAGTTCTAATTTTCCACCTCTATGCACACTCGTATTCTTTTTCATGCTTTCGATGATTTTATTTTCTTATTTTGACTCGGTTTTTCTGTGTTAGCTACTTTTATTATGCCATGTTTGATTCATACATGAGCAAACAACTTCTTTTTGTATCTCTTCTTTTATAATCAAGAAATCCTCGATGGCAAATAGCATGAGGTTCGAAATTGATGGATAATAGGCTCGTCCTTTTGTCCTTCTCAACTTAAATATCATGCTCTTGTCTATAACAAAGATCGAAACAATATTGTACCTCTCTAATTTGCATATCACGCGTTGCACTCTTACTACTAGATCAAAATCGTTTGAATTTCTTTTGTGTCTGATTGTCGCATGGACTTTACGAAATAAGTTTAAGAGTCTTTTAATAGATTTTGAATTTAGTGCCTTTAGTTAACTATCGGAGTTTTAGAGGCAGTTTTTAGAAAGATTGGTGCACCTCATACAATGGTTATTGACAACAAGAAACGTTGATTTCAAGTTAGAAATCAGATGTGATTTATTTTAAACACTTTATTCTAATGTTAGTGTGTCTGTGCTCCTATTTGGTTCTTGCCTATAGTAGAAGAATACAATAATTGGACATTGTTGGGACGCAGAGGCGGATTCAAGATTTGATGATTATAGGTTCTTACACGAGGTCAAGTAAATTTTTTATAGTAATTGGGTTCGCAATAAAATGCTTATAAGTATTTAGTGAATTTTTTTAACGCATATATGCAATTTAGACAACAATTACCGAGTTCAGGCGAACCGTTAATCGCATAGTAAATCTGCCCCTGTTTGAACGTTATTGTAATACCACACTTCGCTTATATGAATTTTTCAAATGATTTAATAAAGTCAAAATATATACTAATTAACTAGGATTAAGCGAGAGTTTATGCACAAACAAATATCATGTATCTACTAATTTACTGGGTGTTTGGACATAAGAATTGTGCAATTCCAAAAAAAATTGAAATAAAAATTCAAATGAAAATGGTATTTGAATATTAGAGTTGAGTTTGGACATGAATATTATTTTTGGTTGTTTTTGAAGTTTTGTGAGTGATTTGAGTGAAAATTTTGAAAATAACTTTTTGGAGTTTTTAAAATTTTCGAAAAATTCTAAAATTCATCTTCAAGTGAAAATTGGAAATTTTGAGGCCAAACACTTATTTCGAAAAAAAAATTGGAAATTTTGCGACAAAAAAGTGAATTTTTTTTAATGTCCAAACGAGGTCTTAATATAAATATTCGATGCAAGCATCTTTTATTCATTTAGCATAATTGAAAGAACGGAAAAGGTCCAAATATGCCCATGAACTTTTTGAAATAGGACAAATATGCCCGTTGTTAATAGTTTGGCTCAAATATGCCCAAACCGTCCAATAGTTGTGCAAATTTGCCCTTTTTTTAACGGAAACATTATTTTTTCCTTTCTTTTTTTAATTAATTAAAATCAAAATATTTTTTTCCAGTTTTTAGAAAAATATCGCTTTAAAAAAATTGAAAAATAATTTCTAAAACAATTGTTTTTGTAAAAACTAAAAAAAATATGAAAAGCAATGTTTTTGTAAAACTGAAAAAAAAAACAAATATTTTCTTTTTATCAGTTTTTAGTTTTTAAAAAATTCGATTTTTTTCCAGTTTTTACCGCTTTAGAAAATTGCTTTTCATTTTTTTTCTAGAATTTACAAAAATCATTGTCTTAGAAAATAATTTTTCAGTTTTTTTAAAGCAATTTTTTTTCTTCAGATTGTAGTAAAAATAAATTCAGTTTTTTTTCAGTTTTTACAAAAACATTGCTTTAGAAAATTGCTTTTTAGATTTTATTTCTGTTTTTACAAAAAAATATTTTTAGAAAATATTTTTCAGTTCTTTTGTAAAAACTGGAAAAAAATATTTCCCTTTTTTTTCTTCAGTTTTTAGTAAAAAAAAACTTTTAGAAAAATTGCTTTAGAAAAAAAATATTTTGATTTTAATTAATTAAAAAAAGAAAAGAAAAAATATTGTTTCCGTTAAAAAAAGGGCAAATGTGCACAACTATTGGACGGTTTGGGCATATTTGGGCCAAACTATTAACGACGGGCATATTTGTCCTATTTCAAATAGTTTACGGGCATATTTGGACCTTTTTCGTTGAAAGAAAAATGAATTAGTTGAAACTGAGTAATCATACACGAGGATTGAATGAGGAATAGGAGATGGATAAATAGAGTATTAATTTTACATCAATAAGCAATCTTCAAAATCTATGTGCTTTAATCCAAGTAAATTAAATGTTGTAATCCAATCCATGAAGTCAACTTTTTTTTTTTTGTCTTACGTGTTTGGTCAAGCAAACCTTGCTTAACATGAGGCATAATTGTGACTGAAGCATTATTTATTGTTATTGTTAAAATTAACATAAATTTAATCAACTTTAAATTGTAATAAGAATATTTGTAATTTATTTCACTCCACAATATTTAGATCTAATTTTCAATTTCATCAAAAATAATATATATATATATATATATATGTATACTTGCACTTTTATATTATTTTAACAATAATTATGATATGAGTTAGTTTAACGAAAGAAATGATGATTCATATCGCGGATCCCAATTGAGACTACTTGTTGTTGTCATTTGCTTTGTGAAATTAGGAAGAAATTCAAAAATAGTCAGATTTACAAGTGGTCATTCAAAAATAGCCACAGTTTTAAAAGTAATCAAAATTTAGTCACTTTTTTTGTAAAGATAATCTGAACGAAAAGCACTGTTCAAAATCCGGAAAATACTCCAGCATAATATACTGGAATTTCAGTATATTATATGAAATTCTAGTATAATATACTGGACTTTTTCCAGCATAATATGTTGAAAGTTCATACATAGGTGCACTGATTCCAGTATATTATGCTGGAACTTCCCGTGTTACAGCAAAATAATGGTTATTTTCCAATGACTTTGCAAACGTTAGCTATTTTTAATTGACCAGTCCAAAAACTAAGTAGCCCGTGCTATTTTTACCAGAAATTTTCCTCGTTTTAAATAATTTTCCACTGCAAGTTTGTTTGTTAACTTAATCTTTTTCTTCATTACCTTTATTTAAAGGAAAATCCCTTCGTCTTTCCCATTTTCGAAAACGTGGCCTTTTCTCGATTTTATTCTTCCCAACCGCGTATTAGTCTTTTAATATTAACCTACGTACTCTTAATATTTTATCTAAATTTATTATCAGTCCAACTCACCCCCACCCCCAAACACCCAAAAAAAAAACAGATCTTCCTCTGCACCGCGTCAGTTTTAA
>ML294642.1:119104-131438 GCA_005239495.1 Nicotiana undulata
ATTTAGGTGGTTTAAAGGACCGCCCCCGGCCCCGCCTCCGTTTTAACCCCCCCCCCCCCCCCCCCAAAACACCGTGTATCAAAATCTGTGTATGTATATATATGAAAAACTCCACTTTCATTTCATCAATTCATACTCTTCTGTGTTCACACAATTGAATATTTTCCTCTTTCATACTTCAAATACTTTCACACCTGAAAAACAATATCTTTTGTCCATTTTTAATGGATTTAATCTCTTCTTTCTCATTTCCTACACAACAAGAAGATTTTAATTTTCCTCCTAATTCTAATTTCTTCACCTTCTTTCAAGAACTTGACTTTCCAACTTCTTCTAATCCACCCCTACCCAAAAAGCAAAAAATTAATAATTTTGATCATAACCCAGTTGAGGAAATTCTAAACAAATTTCTGGGGTTGGAAAAAGAACAAGAAAAAACTGAAACACAAGTACTAAATTTGTGTTCTAAGCCTACAGAAATAGCGAAAAATTCCCCCGTTTTGATGAATGACATAGTGGCGATGGCTAGTAGAAAACGTAGTCGTGAAAACTCAGGTGAGTTAATTTCAATTCCACAGGATTCTCAGCCTTTACAACAAAGAAGATTATGGGTTAAAAACAGGTCAAATGAATGGTGGGAACAATGCAACAGTCCAGATTTTCCAGAAGAGGAATTCAAGAAAGCTTTTAGAATGAGCAAAGCTACATTTGATTTAATATGTTGTGAATTGGAATCAGTAGTAACAAAAAAAGATACAATGTTACGTCTGGCGATACCTGTTCGCCAGCGCGTAGCAGTTTGTATTTGGAGGTTGGCCACGGGTGCACCACTTCGCGAAGTTTCTAAGCGATTCGGGCTTGGTATATCCACTTGTCATAAGCTCGTGCTCGAGGTTTGCACAGCTATAAAAGGCGTTTTAATGGCGAAATTCGTACAATGGCCAAACGACGAAAAGATGAATGAATTAAAGCAAGAGTTTGAGTCCATTTCAGGTATACAAAATGTAGTTGGATCAATGTACACTACACACGTTCCGATTATAGCACCAAAAGAAAGTGTCACAGCTTATTTTAACAAAAGACATACTGAGAAGAATCAAAAGACTTCATATTCAGTAACCATACAAGGAGTTGTTGATCCAAAAGGAATTTTCACCGATGTTTGTATTGGCTGGCCAGGTTCAATGACAGATGATCAAGTCCTGGAAAAATCAGCTCTTTATGAAAGAGCAAACAGAGGTATTTTAAAAGATATTTGGGTTGTTGGAAATTCAGGATTTCCGTTATTAGATTGGATATTGGTCCCATTTTCACACCAGAATTTAACATGGACACAACACGCGTATAATGAGAAAGTTGAATATGTTCAAAGAGTTTCTAAAGATGCATTTATGAGATTGAAAGGTAGATGGAGTTGTTTACAGAAGAGAACTGAAGTGAAACTTCAAGATTTGCCTCTTGTATTAGGAGCTTGTTGTGTTTTGCATAATATTTGTGAAATGAGAGGTGAAGAATTAAGTCCAGAATTAAGATTTGATTTGTTTGATGATGAAATTGTACCACAAAATATTGTGAGATCAATGACTGCATTACAGGCTAGAGATCAGATTGCTCACAACCTTTTGCACCATAATTATTACTCACCCACCAATTTTCTTTAATTAAAAATTTTTGTTTACAATTTTAGGGATTGAGTCAAGTACTCAAGTTTGAGGGGTAATTTTTTTTTTTTTCATGGCTTATTGTAAGTCATGTTATAGAATAATTTTAATGAATTTTACTCTTCATAGAAGATTTGTTCTTTTTTTTTTTTCCAACTAACAACTTGTTTGGATGGTTGTTATCTATTGCATTGTATCGTATTGTTACTATAAATACGATGTTTGTTTTGGCTATTACTTAAATTTTATTGTATCGCATCGTTAAATCCGTCGTTACGTTATAACGTTATATGCCACTTTATGTAACAACCGATTTGGTGTGCTTGCGTCGTTATGTTGTCTTTTTCTCTAATCTCACCCTTCATTATTATTAAATAATTCTATTTTATTATTTACCCTACATTTTTATATACTCCCTCCGTCCAAAATAAGTGATTTTCTGGCTTTTTTCTTGTGGTTCAAAATAAGTGATTTTTCAGATTTCAAGAATGAATTAATTATTTTTTTTCCTACATTGCCCTTGGAGTAAATAGTGTTGGAGTATGTGTTAGGAGTATTTATGTGGGATAGTAAAGGTTAATATGGTCAATTTCTTGATAATTAATGCTAAAAGGTGGATTTCTCAATCTGCGTGAAAACAGGCAAAAAATCACTTATTTTGGACCGGAGGGAGTAATAAATTTACCTTGTATCATAATTTTTCTTTATAATATTGTGAGTTTATTCTTCATATTGCCGGTGCGTGATATCATGAAACAACGTCAAATGATACAATTTATCCCTACATTGTATTTATCAAACGATATCGTACAATATAATACTATACAATACGATACATTATGAAACGATGTGTAACAACCATCCAAACAAGTTGTAAAGGATTGTTTAGGATTGATTTCACGAGTTCGAGCCGTGGAGCCACTAATGCTTGCATTATGATAGATTGTCTACATTATATTCATTACGGTGAAGCCCCTCTCCGAACTCTATGTGAATGCAGGATAGCTTCTGCTTTTTTTTTCTTTTTAATAAAGAAATTTTGCAAAAACACAATGGGAAGTTTTCCCTTTGACCTTATATATCTTTTACTTCTTGTTTTTGTTTATAATTCTTTTTTGTGTGTTGTAAATTATAGTATATTTTTAAAAAATTAATACCTAGACAAACAATAAGTCAATATCAGCTGAAAATAATACAAACAAGTACTCCCTTCGATTCAAAATAAGTGATTTTCTGTTATTTTTTGTGGTCCAAAATAAGTGACTTTTTCGGAATTCAAGAATGAATTATTCATTTTTCTACATTACCCTTGAAGTAAATAGTGTTGGAATATGTGTTAGGAGTATTTAAGTGGGATAGTAAAGGTTAATATGGTCAATTTCATTGCTAATTAATGCTAAAAGGAATTTCTTAATATGCGTGAAAACAGGCAAAAAATCACTTATTTTGGACCGGAGGGAATATTATTTGAGATAGATAACAAAGCATAAAAATCAGCACAATCCTAACTCAGGTTCAAGTACAAATCGAATTATGATAATAGATCGACGTGCAAGTCGGTTTGTGACACAATTTTGTACTCTTTCCGGTCTAAAATAAGTAATTTTTTAGCATTTTTTTGTGGTCCAAAATAAATAATTTTTTAAGATTTTAAGAATGAATTAATTATTTTTTGTCTATATTGCCCTTGGAGTAAATAGTGTTGGAGTATGTGTTAGGAGTGTTTATGTGAGATAGTAAAGGTTAATATGGTCAATTTTATTGTTAATTAATGCTAAAAGGTGAATTTCTTAATATGCGTGAAAACAGGCAAAAAATCACTTATTTTGGACCGGAGGGAGTATTATTTGAGATAGATAACAAAGCATAAAAATCAGCACAATCCTAACTCAGGTTCAAGAACAAATCGAATTATGATAATAGATCGACGTGTAAGTCGGTTTGTGACACAATTTTGTACTCTCTCCCGTCTAAAATAAGTAATTTTTTAGTATTTTTCGTGGTCCAAAATAAATAATTTTTTAAGATTTTAAGAATGAATTAATTATGTTTTGCCTACATTGCCCTTGGAGTAAATAATGTTGGAGTATGTGTTAGGAGTGTTTATGTGAGATAGTAAAGGTTAATATGGTCAATTTTATTGTTAATTAATGCTAAAAGGTGAATTTCTTAATATGCGTGAAAACAGGCAAAAAATTACTTATTTTGGACCGGAGGGAGTATTATTTGAGATAGATAACAAAGCATAAAAATCAGCACAATCCTAACTCAGGTTCAAGTACAAATCGAATTATAATAATAGATCGACGTGCAAGTCGGTTTGTGACACAATTTTGTACTCTCTCCGGTCTAAAATAGGTAATTTTTTAGTATTTTT
This sequence comes from Nicotiana undulata, assembly GCA_005239495.1. NCBI lineage: Eukaryota > Viridiplantae > Streptophyta > Magnoliopsida > Solanales > Solanaceae > Nicotiana > Nicotiana undulata. Next base: position 123,143 of record ML294642.1, read on the forward strand.
TGTGGTCCAAAATAAATAATTTTTTAAGATTTTAAGAATGAATTAATTATTTTTTGCCTATATTGCCTTTGGAGTAAATAGTGTTGGAGTATGTGTTAGGAGTGTTTATGTGAGATAATAAAGGTTAATATGGTCAATTTCATTGTTAATTCATGTTAAAATGTGAATTTCTTAATCTGTGTGAAAACATCCAAAAAATCACTTATTTTGAACCGGAAGGAGTACAAAATTGTACATATGTCACAATTTAATGAACCCCACTAACTTTTAAATTGATCTTTGTAAGTTGTTACTCCCTCAATTACAAATTAAATGATATACTTTCCTTTTTAGTTTGTTTCAAAATAAATGACATATTTTTAAATTTGGAAATAATTTAACTTTAAAATCTTTATTCTACCCATTTTACCCTTAATGGAAAGCTTTTATAACCACACAAATGTCATGGTCCTAGAAAGCTTTTACCCCTTAAGCTTTTAAGACCATAAATTTCAAAAATCTTTTTTTTTTTTTAAATTCGAGCGAGACCCGAAGGGTGAGCTTATGACGGTTAGCTTCTAGCACTAAATAATAGGCATTAGGCATTCTGAGCTGAAAGGAGGCAAGCAAACCAAAGGGCCTAGTCAAACTACCTTATCTAAATTAAAATGGAGGCAATAACATTTTCATTGACCTCATTAATAGCCCCATGTCCCATTGGGGACTTGGGGAACAATGAAGTTGATTTGCTTAAGTTCATTTTACTACTCTGATTCCACTTATTCTTGGTTGTCATAGATTATATGTATTTAATGGGAAAATGATATTGTATAACTTCTTTAAAAAATAGCCGAAAAAATATTCATACTTTTATATATATATATATATATATATATATATATATATATATATATATATATATTATATAAAAACTATATAAATTTATATATTTTTTCGGCTACCAAATATAAATAGTTTTGACACAGGTTAAAAGTGATAATACCTGAATTTGGTATCTAGAGCTAGTAGATCCACAACGAGTGTAATCTTATTACGCTTCAGTTGAACTGGTAGAATTCTAATAGCATTTTCGACATAGAGTGTATATATATGTGCAAAAACTCACTAGAATTTCAAAATTATATTTCAAACTCATAATTTTAAAAGTGCAATAGATTCTATGATAAAAGTCTAAAAATTATAAATCCATCAAGTTAAAATTTTAAGCGGTAAAGTTATCTCCGTGTGATCTATATGTTACGGGTTCAAGCCGTGGAAGCAATCACTAATGTTTGTATTAGGTTAGGCTGTTTACATCACACACCTTTTAGGGTACGACTCTTTCCCGGATTCTGTGTGAATACGGAATGCCTTGTGCACTGGATTGCTTTTTTCTTTTAAAATTAAAATTTTTAAATCAATTCAAACAAGAAAAATTGCTAAGCTTATGGGCAAGAATTAGTAGTCTATTTTCTATGGGTTATCAAATGTAATGCTAGCGTCATGATGAGGATAGCAACAATTCTTGTCATTTTCCTCAATAATTTGTTGACCTTAGAATAGACTGACAGATGCAATTTGGTCGAAGTTGACTGTATCTCATAATCCAAAAAAACATAACTGTTTTGACTGTCAAACAAATACTATATTTAATGTGAAATTTAAAACTTAGTTATCAAAACAAAAAAGTATAACCAACTCTAATCATGCTTTAAGCACAGTTGATCTAAGAGGAAAAATGACGATAATTTGAAATCTTGCATAAAAATAGTCTGATTACGGATCATCTGAATATTAATTATTATAGAAAGAATTGATACATATGATTCATAAAATTGAAAGGATACTAGTTTTAATGTACGCGCATTGCGCGTGTACATTAACACATAAATATTATACTAAAAATTATGTTCAAATTACAAAATATAAGTGTAAGTTCTTGAAAATAATAACATTGATCCTAAATAGCTAACTCGAGAAAGGTAGAAACTTTGTCGCTTAGAAGCCCTCCGTCACCATTTAATTTAGTCACCTTAAACTTTGTGTCAGCTTTTGCTTCAAATTAGCACTTTTATCAACCTGAGTCTTAATACTATATTAAAAAATTTGTCAACTAAAAAATAATTCTATTTATATGATGAATTTAGGAAAATTGAGTCAGTTTATTTATCTAATAAGTTACTCAAAAATTTACAAATTTGTTAGTAAAGGAAAGAATTTATATTTTGTTATTCAAATATTAATATAAACTCATCCTTAGTTTTAAATATTTAACTGTAATAATAAATTTATGTACTAAGCGTTATATTCTACAGCTTCATTTGTATTATTAATTTTTTCAACCACGTTTTTTCTCTTTAATATATTTGTAAATACTTCCTTGTTTACTTATAGTTTTTTTTACTTAGTCTTACTTTTCAACTAAGATAATAAATTATATAGAATTAATTGTTTAGAATTCTATGATAAGGAATAATTCAAATAAAGAGAGATTTGGTCTTCAAAGTATTAGTTAATGTCAATGTTCTAAAAATTTAATATAATTCTATGACAAATAATAACTCAAACAAAGAGAGATGTAATCTTCAAAGTTTTAGTTAATGTCAAAGTTGTAAATATTACAAAAAAATAATTAAGCTAATCAAAATTTTAAAGGGTAATTATTTTGAACTTTCAATGAATATGACTATAAATAAAAGAAAAAACCATCCGAGAATTTTGCATACGTTTTAAAATCCAAGATTTGGTATACAATTTTATATCCACGCGCGTCTTTGATAGTTTGACACGTATCAATTTATGTCATTTCTTTTAAAACCTTTAATTACTGGCCAATTGCATTTAATAGTTGAAATGACAAAAGGATATATATAAGGCAAATTTTAATTGATTTTAAAGCCCCTAAATATTAGGACTTCCTATATAGTAGTTCAAATAAAGAAAGATTTAATAAGTAAAATTTTAGTTGATTTTAAATTCCTAACTATTAGGTAAATAATTTAGTTACGATTTTGTCAAATATAAAGTCTATTTTTAAAGGTTAGAAATTACATATACAAAAATTGTCTCGAATACTTAAATTTCTGGTGATTTGTAAGCGTAGGAAAAGATAGAACACATTTTAGAAAAAAAATATTATAGAATTGAAACATATTAGTAGAGGATATATTTTAGATGGCATTTTTACTATAGGTTTATATCGGGATGTGATATGGTTTCGAAAAATGACCCGGATATGGATAGTTTCAATAAAATTTTATTCTTGAACAAAAAATTGTTTTTTTTAATTTATTGCATCTATTCCATGATCGGAATACAATTTAAATTCAAAACAGAGATTATAAGACATGACAAATCTATATTGAAACTTTGTAGTTCAATAATGAAACTAGAGAGAATGTATTCTTCTTCCTCTGTTTTCTCATTTCAATCCCTCTTCTGCTCACCTCCATAGCTGACCTCCATTAACATGGTATCAGTGCTCTGGTGACATTACCTGGTTCAACAATTTGGAGAAGCTAGGTGCAAAGAGAAGTAAGTGGAGAATTTTCACAAATTGAGCTCGTATTTAAATCTATGACCTAAGGTGATTATTCCTCTTTCTCTTTGGCGATTGTTCCTCTTTGAAAGGATCTCAATTCACTGTAAAACTTCAATCTCAATTGTCGTTTTTTGGAAGATCTGTTATTTGATTACTTCAATGACTATCGAGGAAGGTGCATCCTCTGCCCCAGCCACTCCAACACTACACGATCAAAATGTAGACCTAGTTCATCACAATCACCCTCTTTATATTCATCCGTCTGATACACAAGGTGCAATTCTTATTTCAATTCAACTTCGAGGTTCTGAAAATTATTTATTGTGGAGTAGATCTATGAAAATTGTATTGTATGGTAAAAACAGACTAGGTTTTGTGCTAGGAACCTGTAGAAAATACATGTTTGATCCTAGCTTACATGAGCTATATGATAGGTGTAATGTTATTGTGATGACCTGGATAATGAACATTTTGGCCACAAATTTACTTAGTTATGTGATATATGCTTCTAATGCTCACAAGGTTTGGGAAGACATTCGTGAGAGGTTTGATAAGGTCAATGCATCTAGATCTTTCTACCTACACAAAGAAATTGCGAAGCTAACACAATATCTGTTATTAGTATCTGAGTATTTCTCAAAACTTAGAGAATTATGGGATGAATATGAGGCTTTAGTTCCTCCTCTCTCGTGTGGCTGTCCAGAATCTAAACAAAATGCAGAACATTATCAACTTCAAAAGTTGTATCAATTTCTTACTAGGCTAAACAATTCTTTTGAAAATGCTAAGGATCATATACTTATGACTAGACCAGTACCTAATAAATCAGGCATATCCAATGATCATTAATGTGGAAAGTCAGAGAAGAAACAATGCTACTGTTGGTGTTGGTGATCCTACTGCTCTATTGAGTGACAGAGCCCCTACTGGTAGTTACAATCGTGGTTACAATCCCAAAAAAACTTTGGAAAGTCATCTCTTCAATGTGACTTCTGTCATCTTAGAGGTCACTACAGACAACTTTTATAAGCTCCATGGTTATCCCACTGATTTTGGAGGCAAGAAAGGAGAGTGAAGTACTCCTGATTCCAAAGGTGCATATGTACACAATGCAAGCATAGCATTTGATTCACCTAACCAACAAGGAGGCACTGCTAATGTGGTTCCATCACATGCTTCAGCATCATGTGGTTCTTTAGTAACAACAAGTGCCCCTTCAACACCTTTCTTCACTCAGGATCAATACAATCAGATCCTGAAAATGTTGAACAAAGGAAAACAGGTTGAAACTATGGCTAATTCTGCAACAATGAATAGTACAAGTACAATAACAACTCTCATGTCTCATCTAGTGAGAAATAATTGGATTATAGATACATGTGCTACTAATCATATGACTCACAACTTGAATCTACTAAGCAATATTAAGAAACTATCAGACAGTGACAAAAATTCAATTTAACTTCTTAGTAGTGAAAATGTTACTATTAGTCACACTGGTGATCTCTCATTGTTTAAGGATAAATCAATACATCATGTACTCTGTATTCTAGACTTTAAGTTCAATATGATATCAACGTCAAAGATCACAAAAGAGTTAAGATGTCTGGTAGATTTCTTTCTTGCTTTCTGCATATTTCAAAAGAACATAACATAGTTCATCAAAGCTCTTGTGTATACACTCCTCAACAAAATGGCAGAGTTGAAAGAAGACATGGTCCATTCTTGATATGGCTAGGGATTTAAGGTTTCAGGGCTTTGTCCCACTCAAATTTTGGAGAGAATGTGTCACTACTACTGTTTATATTATAAATAGGTTGCCTACTATTGTATTGAAGGGTGCATCTCCTTTTGAAAAACTATTTCACAAGTCTCCATCTCTACAACACCTGAGAGTTTTTGGTAGTCTGTGTTATGCTACTAACCTGAAGAAAACAGACAAGTTCTGTCCTAGAGCTGTTCCTGCTGTTCATCTAGGCTACTCATCAGTTCAGAAGGGTTATGTTTTTTATGATCTCAGTTCTCAACTCTTCTTTGTTAGTAGAGACATTGTGTTCAAAGAAGACATTTTCCCATTCAAACCTCTACACACAGTTAGTTATCCTTTGTTTCCGGTTCTAGAACTCAGAGATGCTGAGTGCCCTGCTCTGCATGATCTTAGCTCCTTTGACTCCTCAGTCCATCTGCTACTCCCTGTCCTTCTATAACCCCATTGAGTGATCAACCTAGTCCACTCCTTTCATATTTACCTTCTCTCCCTACTACTGATGATTCATCTTTACCTCCTCTTCCTTCTCATGATAATCTTGGTTTAAGGAGATCTTCTAGGCTGACTAAGACTCCTATCTGGATGGAAGACTATGAAGTGCTGACCAAGCCTTCTTCCTGTACTCATCATATATCACAATGTGTGACTTATGATCATCTCTCATCTACCTACAGGGCATCACTTGTATCTTATTCAGCTATTATTGAGCCAAGGTCTTATGATGAGGCCAAGGCAGATCCCAAGTTGATTGAAGCCATGAATGTTGAGATCTCAAACTTAGAAGCTAATCAGACTTGGACCATTATTGATTTTCCTCAAGGTACGACTCCTATAGGGTGTAAATGGGTGTTCAAAGTGAAGTAGAAGTCTACTGGTGATGTGGAGAGGTATAAGGCTCGACTAGTTGCCAAAGGGTATAGTCAACTAGAAGGTTTGGATTATAAGGAGACCTTCTCTCCTGTATCTAAGATGGTGACTGTTAGATCTATGGTGGTTTTGGTTGCAACATTTGGATGGTATATTTTTCAAATGTATGTATACAATGCCTTTCTTGAAGGTGATCTCCTTAAAGAAGTGTACATGTACATCCCAAATGGCTTTGCCAGCCAGGGGAAGTTACAGCAGTAGCAGAAGGTTTGCAGGCTTCATAAGTCATTGTATGAGCTTAAACAAGCTCCCAGACAGTGGAACTTGAATCTTACTAGTGCATTGACTGCCATGGGCTTTGTTCAATCTCACTATAATTATTCTTTGTTCACACATAAGGTAGGTTGTGACTTTGTAGTTGTATTGGTATATGTGGATGACATATTGGTGACTAGAACTAGCTTAACACTTATTCAGAAAGTAAGGAAAGATTTACAAGTTAGGTTTAAGATGAAGGATTGAGGAGAACTGAAATATTTCCTTGGTATTGAGTTCTCTAGATCCAAGGAAAGGATTTTGATGAATCGAAGGAAGTATGCACTTGAACTAGTGTCTGAAATGGTATTAGTAGGCAGTAGAACTGCTGCTACTTCTCTTGAGTTCAATTACAAGCTCTCCTATGTAGAACTAGACAAATATTTGCACACTAGTGATGGCTCAGTTGACAAAGAGCTAGAAGACAGAAGCAACTACCAAAGGCTAATTGGCATAGTACTATACATGACTATGACTAGGCATGATATTGCCTTTGTGGTCCAAGTACTTAATCAGTATATGCATGCTACTAAGTAGTCTCATATGGATCCATAAGAGTAGTTAGATACATTAAGGGCACATCAGGTCTTGGATTTTTTATGCCAGCAGGTGGAAGCACAGAATTGACAGCATTCTGAATCACAGATTGGGGACCACGTGTAGAAACTAGGAAGTCAGTAACTGCCTATATGTTGAAGTTTGTACAAGCCTTGGTGTCCGAGAAATCAAAGAAACAAAGTATTGTTTCCAGGAGTTCTGCTGAAGCAGAATTCAGGAGCATGGCTGTCACGACCCAAATTCCCGACCTCAGGGATCGTGATGGCGCCTAACACCACACTTGCTAGGCAAGCCAATGTTAGAAATCGATTAACTAATTTTCTTAATTAATTACTTAAGCATAAATAAATAAATAAATACCAAATGAACTTAATTAGAATAATTTCCAACAACAATAAAATAAAATAATAATAATGACCAATTAAATAAAACGAACCACGAACTAATTATATAAATAACTCTAAGACTACCCCAGGGTCTGGTGTCACAATCCACGAACTACTAAAGAATACTACAAATAATGACCGAAAGAAATAGTGTAATTATTCTGAATATAGTAAAACAATATATATTAAATAGGAGAAGACTCTCGGGATCTGCGGACGCCGACAGATATACCTCGTGTCTCCAAACGAATGAACAGCCGCTCTAAATATCTCTACTGATGGTCGGTACCTGGATCTGCACAAAAGAGTGCAGAGTGTAGTATCAGTACAACCGACCCCATGTACTGAGTAAGTGTTGAACCTAACCTCGACGAAGTAGTGACGAGTCTAAGGCGTGGAATTAACAACATATACCCGTATCACTAATATCTACAACAACACAATAACACAATTCTACACGAACAAAAAAATATATAATTGAGACAATAAATATAAAGCAAGAAAGGGAAATCTAAACAAATAATTAAATAGATGTTGCAACAAATTAGAATAACTCAACTGCCCTTTTCAAGTCTCAGCTATAACCAATTCTCAATAACTTTCAAATCTCAAATCTTTAACTTTAAATGAAAATGGTGTAAAAAATATATAAAGAGTGGTAAAATAAATATTTAAACTTTTCAAAACTGTATTTTCTTTGAAAATCAGTAAAATATAAATATCCTCCCTTATCTCTCCTTGTTGCGGCGTGCAACCCGCTCCCACCTGTCCTCCCTTATTGCTCCTCCCTAAATATATCACCCTTATTACTCTTGTTGCGGCGTGCAACCCGATCCCACCTGCCCTCCCTTATCACTCCTTGTTGCGGCGTGCAACCCGCTC
>ML294642.1:131492-190277 GCA_005239495.1 Nicotiana undulata
TAACAATTTATTTATAATTTTCACAACTCAGGCCAAGCCTTTCACAATATTTTTGTCTAAACAATTAAAAATAAGAAACTGTATCTTTCTCGTAAACTTCATCAATATCATCTCAGCCATGAAACTAACAGGAATATCAAAATATGTAAAATTCATAAAACAATGCCAAACCTCTTAACCGTTTTATACCACAAGGAATAACAACTCAAACACCCAATACTCTTTCCAAAATAGCCACAACAGTATCTAACAACAAATTAATAAGGCCAAATAGTCATAGAAACAATAATGAACATATCACAATTAAGACAATAATCAATTGAGTTGAAGGACGGGGAAGGAATCATGTTTAACAAATAATTTGGGTGGTGCATAGATACTCGTCACCTCACCTATACACCACGCCCGTGCATTTCACATAGCAAGCAAGTGGGGAGTCTTATTCCCTCAAGCCAAAGTTAGACCACTCACTGCTCAATTATTGCTTTTCCTTTTGAATTCACCTCTAACTTGCTTGAATCTAATTAAAATTAACTTAATATCGTTAACTAATGCTAAAGGAACTAACTTTATTGAAAAATATAATTTTTCCTATGTTTTCCCAAAAAAGTGAAAATTCGACCTCGGGCCCGCTTGGTCTAAACTCGGGGTTCTTCCGGGAACCAGTAACGCGTAAACCATGTCAAACCAAGACAAATCAATATCCGAACGGAACGGATTCGAACTTCTCCTAGAATAGTTTCCGGTGCGAAATGAAATTCATAGGATATATATGAGTAATTCAAAGGATAAATATAAATNAGAAAGGAAGCCGGGAGGAAGAATGGAGTATAGCATTACCTCTAGAGTACAGCCCGGAGCCTTCTTTTCGTAAACCCTACTCCTGCGCCCCTCAATCCCATATCTACTACTTAGTCAAGCCCTTAACTACTTCTATATCTTAGAACAACCCTGCTCTCTGATCGACGTTTTATAGTCTGCATATCTATGGAAAGAGGAAGCTAGGAGAGGATTCTAAACAATTCTATCGAGCCGAACAACAAAAAGAGAAAGGTATTCCTTACCAATGAATTGGGGATGAAGGTTGTTGAAGAAAACTCGTTTTTAGGGCTGGAACCTCGAAAAATTGGAGAAGAAAGAGTTCTGCACGGTTTTTAAAAGGTATTTATATTAGCTGGGCGGGCCTTCTATGCGATCGCGGAAGAAGGGATGCGATCGCATAGAATAAAAAAATACCCCTGAAATTAACATTATGCGATCGCAGAAGAATCTATGCGATCACATAGGACAAAGTTGACCCCAACATTGTAACACTATGCGATCGCGGAAGAATCTACACGATCGCATAGAACAAAGTTGACCTCCAGCAAATTAACACTATGCGATCGCGGATATAGTTATGCGATCATATAGAACAAAAAGGGACCCCCAGCAAAATTAACACTATGCGATCGCGGATATAGCTATGCGATCGCATAGAACAAAAAGGGACCTCAGACTTTACACTATGCGATCGCGGACATTCCTATGCGATCGCATAGAACAAAAGACATGGACACCAGAAAATGAAAAACCATCAATTTTTCTTAAGTTCAAAACATCTCGTGGCCTATCCGAAACTCACCTGAGTCCTCGGGGCTCTAAACAAAATATGCACACAAGTCTAGAAACATCATACTGACTTGCTCGTGCGATCAAATCGTGAAAATAACATGTAAAACTATGAATTAAACCTCAAAACTCATCATTTTCAACAAGAACTCTTAAAGTTCATAATTTCTCAACCGGATGTCCGAATCACGTCAAACGAACTCCATTTTTACCAAATTTCACAGTTAACCTCTTAATATCACAACAAATCTGTACCGGGCTCCAGAATCAAAATACGGGCCTGATACCAATGATTTTAAACGTTATTTCTTTTCTTTAATTCATAAATATTTCAACAAAACAATTTCTTTCAAAAATTAATTTCTAAGGCTCGGGACCTCGGAATTCATTTCCGGGCATACGCCCGAGTCCCGTATTTTACTGCGGACCTCCCGGGATCGTCGGAACACGGATCCGGGTCCGTTTACTCAAATTGTTGACCAAAGTCAACTTTTATCAAATTTAAATTCTAAAAATCACTATTTCTCATATTTTCACATAAAAGCTTTCCGGTTTCACGCCCGAACTGCGCACGCAAATCGAGGTATGTAATTTTAGTTTTTATGACTATTAAGCATGGAACGGAGTCTAATTTTATAAATTGACCCCTTGGATCATCACAATGTCATCAACTGTTGCTGAGATCACTTGGTTAATTGGGCTAATTAAAGAGCTTGGAGTGGAGGTTAAGCACCCTACTTTTTATGAGAGGACAAAACACTTTGACATTGATTATCATTTTGTAAGAGAAAAGATTCAAGAAAGATAGATACAAACTCAACATATTGGAACTTAGGATCAGTTAGCTGACTTGCTTACAAAAGGCTTGTGCAAACCACAACATGATTATTTGATAGGCAAGCTGGGAATGAATAACATATTTTATCCCTCAGTTTGAGAGGGAGTGTTGAGGCAGTTAGTTAGGAGCAGTTACACAACAAAAAGCTAGTTGTTAATGAGCTGCCATTAGTGTAGGATTAAACTAAAACAAGTTAGTTAGTTAGTTAGTCTTGTGTATAAATAGTGAACTATATTTTCATTTCAGCTTTGTAGCTCAATATTGGAACTAGAGAGAATGTATTCCTCTTCCTCTGCTTTCTCATTTCAGTTCCTCTTCAGCTCACCTCCATAGTTGACCTCCATTAACACTTTTTCTATTGATTCTTATGAATCAGATAAAAAATAATTCCTGAATGAATGAATGAATGAATCGAAAATGAAATCTTTTGTTGGTTCTATCTCCTAATTATTATTGAGAAATGTATACAACTTTAATATTGTTTATTTGTATTGCTTAAATTATTCAAAATGGAGTGTCCTTTTATACGGCTACTTCTCAACACCCGCGATTATCGCTAGAAATTTCCCGACAGTCTGACGTGTCTGTCCCCACAATGGAAAACCTTCAAAAGTTCACCGGGTCCCACAATATAAGTGGGACCAAGCCGACAATACAGTGCCACGTTTGCAAATAACAAAATTATAAACCATTTTTAAAAAGCTAACAACCTTCCTTTCACTCCCATTTTCTGTTTCTCAAATTTCCTCCCTTCCAATTCCCCTTTCGATCAAATTTTCAATTTTCCCTTCTTTTTCTTCGCCATATGAAATAACACACAGAGATTTGAAGGAAAAGGCGATCGATTTGTGTGAGGTTATAATACTAATATGGCGAAGAACAGAGAGGAGGAAGAACACAGTAAGGTGGTGGCATTAACGGAGGAGGAAGAGGAAGAATTGGAGGAACAATTAGGTTCTAGTTTGACTCTCGAACGTGTCGCCGCCGCGAAAAAATTGATCGAAGATCATTATAAATCGCACATGAAACTCATCCAGGATCGCAAACAAAGGTTCCTAATTTTCTACCTTAGATTGTATTTATTCATATTTTTTATCCAATATATAAATTTGAATTTTCATGTTAATGTAAATATGTTGTACAACATTTAATTCGACTGAAATATGTGATTATTTTATATATTTAGATTTCGAATTGGAAATATGTGCAAACTGTAGCTCGATCGTCCAAATGTGGTAGGTTGATGGCTATAGGTTAGAATAATCGCATTATGAATTTCCATGTAGGCATTTATTTTGAATTTTCGTGTTATGTAAATACGTTTGTGCAGCATTTATTTGGAATGCAATACGTGATTTTTTGATAACTTTATGTTTTGAATGGGAAATAGTGCAGAATGTAGTTGGTCTTAATGTTGTAGGTTGACAACCAATGTAAGAATAATCAGATTATGAATTTTTATGTACAACATTTCTTAGAACTTTTATGTTGATGAACTTTGGAATTCAACATTTGATTTAGACAACTTTTAAATTTTTGAAGCCGAAATATGTGCAAAGTGTAGCTGGTGTCAATGTGGTAGGTTGACAGCAAGTGTAAAATAATCAGATTAGAAGGTGCTTATTTGGATTTTCATGTTTACATACATACACTTACAACATTTATTTGGATACGCAAGTCGCAAGATGTGTTTTAGAAAACTTTTAGATTTTGAAGGGAAATTATGTAGCTTGTATCATTGTGTTAGTTGAAAGCCAGCCTAAAAGAATCATGTTACGATAAATCCACTTTGATATGCGAGGTTAGCTCATTTTGGATGGAGTTGTAATTGATTGATATAGTGGTGGTTTTGATACTCTTGCCCGATGCATCTTTGATTGTAGTTAATATTTTAGATGTGAATGCGTGAAAAAAATCATGAAGATGCATGTAGCTAGTGTCTTGTTTGTTTGGCTGATATTGTAATGGAGCACCTCTTGTCCCCCAAATTTTGCACACCTCTAAATTTTTTAATAAAAATGCATTTTCAACTAAGCTGTTGTGGACAGAGTAACCATGTGCCGATGCCTTTGCTTACAGGTATTCTCACATTTCTGTTGAGTTAACTGCACTATGTAGGCTAACATACTTATAGTTGAGCCAATCACTGAAGGAGAGTGATATTAGATGGAAATTTGACAATTCTTTTCTGTAGCCCTTCATGTATTATTGTCTATAAACTGTAGGCGTTTACTGCTAGAAAAGAAATTGGAAAGCTCTGGTGTACCAAAGGAGGAACAAATGAACTTTCTAAAGGAATTGGAGAGAAAAGAGACAGAGTATATCCGACTAAAGCGTCACAAGATTTCTGTTGATGATTTTGAGCTTTTGACGATCATTGGAAGAGGAGCTTTTGGAGAGGTTTGAGATTCTTATATATCTTTAGGTTATAAAATTCTTCAGGGATTATGTTTTCTTCCTAATTTTTTTTATCTGGGCTGTTCAACTTTTGAAGACTGAATTATAACTTCATATGCTTAACCAGAAGAAGCATGTTCAATGAGTTTCTTCGATCTTCATGCAAAATCCACAAGCATATTGTACCTTCTCAAGATGCATAATTAGATTTTTAAAACATACCTAGACATTTAATAATTGGAGTCGCTCATGATGATTTCGCTCTTGTATTTCTCGCTATTCTTATGTAGCATCGTATGATAATAATTGCTGTTATTGGAGCGTCGTAATTAGGTTTGAAAATCTTAATTGCTTCCTTTAGATTTTGTAGTATTCAGGTAAATTACTGCTCTTGGAAGATAAATTTCCTTGGTCCTTCTATTGGACGTTAAGGGCAACACGGTGCATTAAGCTCGGTCTATGCATGGGGTCTAGGGAGATGGACCATATTGTTTCTATTATATGCAACCTTACCTTACATTTCTGCCCGAGGTTATTTTCACGGCTTGAACCCGTGACCTCCTGGTCACACGAAATGTGTTTCCTGTTTACCAGCATTGGCTCCTGATAATGAGTTGCTGATTCTTATGCAAATCTATTTCTGCAGGTCAGGTTGTGCCGGGATAAAATATCTGGTAATATATATGCAATGAAAAAGTTGAAGAAGTCTGAAATGCTAAGTAGGGGGCAGGTGAGATCAAATCCTTCTTAACATGCTTAAGGATTCAATTGCTATCCATCTTATTTGTTAAATAAGATTTTATTCCTAGTCCTTTGCTCTGCTTCTTCTATCAAGATATGCAAGGAAATGCAGCATTTTTTTAGAAGCGGTCTGTTTTTCTTACCATCTCTTTACATTACAGGTGGAACATGTTCGGGCCGAAAGGAATTTGCTTGCTGAGGTAGCAAGCCACTTTATTGTAAAGCTTTATTATTCTTTCCAAGATGCTGATTACTTGTATCTAGTAATGGAATATCTGCCCGGTGGTGATTTGATGACGTTGCTGATGAGGGAGGAGACATTAACTGAGACAGTCGCAAGATTTTACATTGCTCAAAGTGTTCTGGCTATAGAGTCTATTCATAAGCACAATTACATTCACAGGTAATTAATCTACTTGCTAAACAATAATGATTTATGTTGTTACATAACGTTCTTTTTTTTGCAGGGATATTAAACCTGATAATCTTCTTTTGGACAAAAATGGCCACATGAGACTGTCTGATTTTGGTCTATGCAAGCCGCTTGACTGTTCGAATTTATCTCCTATAAATGAAAATGAAGTGATGGATGATGAGAATGCACCGGGATCTGCTAACAAGGGAACTGGAAGCTGTTGGAATAGTTCCCTTGAACAACTGCATCATTGGCAAATAAACAGGAGAAAATTAGTAAGTAGGACATTATTAACAGAAACACAGCTATTATTTTTCTTGCATAAAGTGACGACCAGTATGTGTTTTATTTGCTCATGCGTAGCACATTCTTCAACATGAGTAATGGAGACGAACTAGAAATATGATTTACTATCCCAAGAAGTGATTTGGTACTACCTTCCGTGACAATATTTGTGTGTCAAAACAAATTAATTTCCAGAACCTTAATATTATCTGTTCTATGGCAGGCATTTTCAACAGTGGGCACTCCTGACTATATTGCTCCTGAGGTTTTACTGAAGAAAGGCTATGGAGTGGAATGTGATTGGTGAGTTTTATTACTGTTTGAGATTGACATGGATTTCAATTGCTTGGTGACTGTTTAAACGTGACATGTACTTGTTGCTAAACATAGCGCTCATGTTTCACTTATGCCTTCTCTTTTAGGTATGATCATGTTTTGAATATACGAAGTAAAGTTAGTAGACTTAATCCGTTATCCTCTTTACTTCTTGCTTCGGTCAGGTGGTCACTCGGCGCCATTATGTATGAGATGCTCGTTGGTTACCCCCCTTTCTACTCTGAAGATCCAATAACAACATGTAGAAAGGTATAGCGGTCTGCACTTGAATGATTGTTTGTTTCTGTAAGCAGCATTGACACTACAAACTTTACAAGTTTGGAAAGGAAATCTACTTTCGCATGTTCAACATTGATAATGGCACCGGGATTATCCTTTTATCCTTTGTCTTTAGTTAACAATCAAATTATCTAATGGTAGTTCAGTTAGGATGCTTATGTAGCACGACTTAAATGCTATGCCTTGACACTTGTTCTGGTTCTATAGATTGTTCATTGGAGAAATCACTTAAAATTCCCAGAGGAAACAAGATTGAGTCCTGAAGCCAAAGACCTCATCTGTAGATTGCTTTGTGATGCTGAAAATCGCCTTGGTTGTCGAGGAGCAGAGCAAATTAAGGTTTGTTGTTACTTGTTACAAGGAAAGTCTACGTACCATCAATTATAGATTCTTATGTTTTATTCATGAATATCATTAGGCTCACCCCTGGTTCAAAGACATAAAGTGGGATAAACTTTATGACACGGAGGCAGCATATAAGCCAGAAGTCAATGATGATCTTGACACTCAAAATTTCATGAAGTTTGATGAGGTGATTACCATTTTATATGAGATAGCTATTTCTGTTTTTTTTTTTTTTTTTTTTTTTCAAATTTTAGAGAAATTCTGTGAGAAGTAATATTTCATCTTTGAAATTTAATCGTGACCGTATGTCCGCGTGATTCACTACTATGCAAGCTACCTTTTTGGGTATGCCATGATTTAAAGTTAACCTAGGTGATCTTATAGACCTATTTGTTATTTTGGTACCTAAAGATGAGCTTATGATACCGATCAACAATGACTGTGATGGCTTGACAGTGCATATATGCAGGACACTAATTCCTCTAGAGTATGTTTTCTTCTCCCATTAATGTTAGCCCTTCTGTTTTGCACCAAAGTGGAGAAAAACAAAGTGAAGTCTAGAAGAAGAGAAAAAGTAAGAGAGGAGAATTAAAAACAAAATGAGAATGTAAAACAGAATTGGAGGATCAAAACTAATTTTTATCACCAAAAGCACAGGGCCATTTTCTGGATAAAACTGATAAAATTAGCATTTATTATTTTCATTCGTATATACTTACGCTTCATTTTCGATGATCAATTTGATATTTCATGCATATTTAATTGTTGTTAATAATGCTGACTTGAGAATTCTTTTGCTACTGATGTACAAATGAAATTTTCCACAGGCAAATCAGCCACCAGCAAAAATTAGTTCAGGACCCCATAGAAAGGTGAGTTTTCTTTCGCTACTGATGTACACCACCTTTATCTATGGTTCTACTTACCAGCTCTCAGGGCACTAGCTTCCGTCCATGATGATAAATCTTTTACATCTCCACATTCCATACTGAATGTAATCATGTTTTGCTGCACGTCTTGCTATCATCGTTTTTGGCATTTTCTTCTCCAGCTTATTTTTCTATTTCTCTTTTCCAGAACACCTTTTCCATGCTTAAGTAAATCTTTTCTATTACAATACTTGTTTTGACAGAAGCGTCTGATTCCGGAAGATTTAAGTTTTGTTGGCTATACCTACAAGAATTTTGAGGCTGTCAAGGGATTGAGACATTCTTCGGGTATAGTGACCTCAATATACTCTCAGACAATAATAGTTCTGTCATCTTCTTTTTGAAGGGAGCTCATGTTGCATATTCTATCATCTATTAAGTCACTGCTAATACTTATGTATGTCGTGGGCTTCGTGGCCTGTATGAGTGCTTGAATGAATTCTGAACTTCTATATCATTAACACAGAAGGTCCTACAATTAGACTGATAATAATTTATAATGCTCAGTTGTGCTGATGTATGTCTTAATGTTCTCATTTGACTTAAGTTACAAGTAGGTATATGACATGAATACAGCATTTACCGAGTTATGGCATCTGCAGATTTTTGTGTAGCGTCTTTAATTTCTTAGATGATTGGTCATTCCCCCAACTTGACTTTTTATCAACTTCCTGGATTTGGAAAACTTCAGTATCTTGCTGATTGTTTTAACTTTCATCATATATTATGTATGT
Organism: Nicotiana undulata; assembly: GCA_005239495.1. Taxonomy (NCBI): domain Eukaryota; kingdom Viridiplantae; phylum Streptophyta; class Magnoliopsida; order Solanales; family Solanaceae; genus Nicotiana; species Nicotiana undulata. The sequence goes on from ML294642.1 coordinate 140,403, forward strand.
GCTGGTTTTATGAATGAGCTGTCTATAGTTTAAACTGTTTGGAGCCCTCAGTAGTAATTCAGTGCTGAATTGCTATTCTTTTCATTATAGGGTAACTGAGTTTACTTGGTAATCCACCTAGAGTCATGAAAGCACAATACTCTAACTTTGAGTGTTCTAATACTCCTTATGGAACCATTTTGGACAAGGTACTATTATGGGAAAAGTCCCAATGGGAAAAGTCCCACTCTAATCCGAATCGCTTCATGTGCATGACGTATTGATTCAACCAACTATTTTGGGGGGTTCATAGGACTCCCGCAAAGTTTAAGTGTCTTTTTGGAAATCATGGACTAGTTTAGGGGGTTATGTATTTTCCCATCAGATAAACATTCTATTATTACATGCTTGAGGAAAACTGTATTGCTTTTGCAACTTGTCATTAGATTGTAAGAAAGTTAGATTCTACACTGTACTGACATCATAAGAGAGTTTGACTTAACAAATGTCATAAATAGAAGTATATATGTAAGAAGCGGAGCCTTGGAGCAACGGTAAAGTTGTCTCTGTGTGCCTATGGGTCAGGGGTACGAGCCATGAAATCAGCCACTGAAGCTTGCATCAGGGTAGGCTGCCTACATCACATCTCCTTGGGGTGTGTGTGTTCCCCAGACCCTGCGAAGGCAGGATGCTTCGTGCACCGGACCGCCTTTTTTTAGAAGTATATATGTAAACTGACTGTCAGTATATTTTTGTAGGTGATTCTGCAGTGGATTTCTCAGGCATGCGCTCAATTGATGACAAAGAAATACTTGTCCATTCTGCATCAATGGATACTGTAACTCTGTCATGAACGCGATAAAACTGACGGATCAACATGCCATTTTATGGTTTCTGGAGGTAATACATTGAGTCTTCAATTCAAATTCTGACCGTTGCCCACACAGATGACCATGTATACAACATTTAACTGTAAAAGTATCAATATATAGGACCTCTGGGTAGGTTTCTTGGCAGCTACTAATAGGAGTTTTTCAAACTTGAAAGTTGTGTATACAAGCATTAAGAGATGGCCTTATTTGTATCTGTCTAGAGTCTCCTTTTCAATTCTTATCCCCAGATTTTGTAGATTCACACAGCTTGGTGGGAAAATCAAATAGTTTGCTTCCTTCTTAAACAGTTGAACGAATATCCTAGTCTACTTTCTTGGTACACGATGTGTTCTTTTTCTTCTATTTCTTTAAATCTCTTGCATTACCTTATTTCTTGTCTTGCGTATACCAAGTATGTTGATTAGGTGTGATAGGAAAACAAACTTGGGTGCTACTTTTAAAGATGATAAAATCATAGAACTATGCAAGCAAATGAATCAAATTGTTGTGTTTTTGCGGCAGCTAGAGGTGTCAAATGAGCAGGCTGAATTGAAGGTTTTTGCTAGATTAGAACAGATTGAATCAATGAATAGACAATGATCAAATAGTTAGAAATTTAAAATGTTCGATTAGATCAAATGGATAGAGGAGCTATAGTCCAACTTGTCCTGCCTAGTTTTAGTAATACACTTATTTTCAATAGGTTGATGAATTTTATCAAATTCAGGCCTGAACTTCTATTATTTTGCCCTTAATTTCCAAAATTTTATAACTTCAATCTAGATAAAGGAAGTTGATCCATTGAAAAGCTTCTCAATTGATTCCAAGGAGAAATAGGAGCTCTAAATATTTAACATTCCATTCAAAACTGATGATAAAATACTTTATATGCCAGAAGGCAACAACCACATACGCAGTATTATCCCACACTGTGGAGTCTGCGGAGAGTAATGTGTACGCAGACCTTATCCCTACCTTGTGAGGATAGAGAGGTTGTTTCCAATAGACCCTCGGCTCAGGAAAAATGTTGAAACATAAAATGAAGCTGCAAAGATTAGAACTCACGTCCCCACAAAGAGCACTTCAGAGTGACCAAATAAGCTATACAACTGCTCTTTTATATGCCAAAAGGCACAGGTCAAATTGTAAACCAAGACAAACACCAAGGATTAATGTAAAAGATGAGCCCTATCAAAAGGATATCCAGAGTAGTTCCTGTTGAATCCCATATATAATAGAAAATGTCACAATTACACTCCCTATTCTACCTACAGAAGACTTGAAAAGTACAATCATGGATTGGCTGCATCTGCTTTACTTGATTCTCAATGCCTTCTTAAAAGGCTTTTAAATTTTTGAAACGTTACAACTGCAAAAGCTACTCGGCCAAAATTCTGGTTGCAGGAACATCACTTACAAGTCATTGTAGAAAACCTGCGAGAATAAGAAGTCAGACTCCATTTCAAGAATGGCAAACTTAGAACCCATGTTTTTAGGCAGTAGGGTAGAATTGCTATATCGGAAAAAGCATCTGATTTTCTCTTAAAAGTACAATAAACAAGACCAGGATAATCAACTTAAAAGTGAGATCTGAGCAGGAACAGAACATCTAGCAGAGGTAAAAAACAAACAAACAATGAAAAATTAAAAATTAAAATTGACCACTTACTTTTATGATAAATGTTGTCAAAGGTCAGATATAAGCAAGAAGTTTGTCCGAGCAACGATATGCAGTTTATCGAGAGAAAGTTGAGATGCTATACCAAACTTGCGAACTATGAAACAGCTTCGCATTTAATCTTCAAGTAGTAAGAACACTATTTCTGGGAAAGGGATTTTAAGATTTCATTTCTAATTATTTCCTTCTACACATTTTTGCTCTTTCATGCTGGTATACATAGTATTGGGATGAATTCATTTGCAATAATGTGTTCGATGAAAACAAATCTATACTTGCACCAAAACAACCTATTCAGTATTTTTCTTTACCTAGAGCACATCAAGAAAAAACTCACTAAAATAGCAGACTGAAATTGCCAATTCTACAGATCAAGGAAAGCTATTGACAGAAAACACAAATGCAGTAGTGACTTAGACAGCCTTTTCTATTTTGATCGTTGAGAGGTTGAATCTTTACTTGTTTTCTCTTTTTAAACCTCCCCCTCCAAAAAAATAAATAAAAAGTGGGTGATTGCTGTTAACTTTTCACCGTGATTCCAATTACTACATATAATTGGTGATCTTTTAATAATGACATATAATTGGTGATGTATCAATTGTTTTGGTTTCTTTGGCATCACAATCCTTATCCATGTTTCCAGACAAGCAAACGGTTAACCACGACTTTCGTAACTCTGGTAAGGATAGAACACAACTATAAGTTTTTGAAAAGGTAGACACAACTATTAAGTTTTTGAAAAGGTAGTAGGACTCAACGTTTGCATCCAAAACCCAGATTATATAGCAGAAGGTTGAAAAGCAACTTTATATTTGACTTGTTAATACCAGACATGTTGCCAAAGATTACCGCGTCAGCTATTAACAAGTTGAAACTACCCAGAACACAGATAGCAGTTACATGATATAAGGAAAATAAAACAACATACAAGATCCAAAGACTTGTATAGCTCAGTCAAAAATACCAATTATAGCTCAGTGAGTGTTGCCAATGGAGGTCCTGCGGATGTGAAGTAAGATCCAAGATCAATATCCAGGTCATCGTACATGGTGACGAAAGGGTGCCTCTGGATTTAATGAAAATTCCAAACAGTCACTATATGAGTAATTGATTAATAAGAAACTTCGAGAAAGACAAAAGGTAAGAATCTCTACCATGAGTTCATTTGCTGACAATCTGTCCTTCTGGTCCTTCTGGACGCTGAAACAAGTTATTGCGTAATGAGCTTTCACCAGAAAACAAAATCTAGCATAAACTCATAGAACAGTCGGATTGCAAGAACTGGAAGAAAGTTAAATCTGAAACCATAGTGTTTACCACGCTGATATGAATGAGCAGAATTGTGGAGAAAATTGGTCAGGAGGTGCACTTGGTGCTGGTTGGTCAACTATAGTTTCCATAAGTTCATAGACATTAACCCATCCTTCATCTGCTTGGGGCGGTGAATATGGGAAAACACCTGTTGCACACTCGAGCAAAACTAAACCCAAGCTCCAAATGTCGCTTCTGTAACCATAGGCGCCTCCTAAAATTCTCTCCGGCTGTAGCACACAACAGAACATCAGCAACTTGGTTTTTAGCATAGGCAGATTGTACTGCACATAGGCGGTTTAGTCCTATACTCGCTTTTAGAAAAACAAGGTCGCAGATACTCACAGACATATAGTTGTAAGTGCCGACAAAGGTATTAGCAAGTCCAGATGTGCTTGCCAGCACTGCACTCACACCAAAGTCAGTGATTTTGACATCACCTATGTGATTGATTAGCAAATTCGAAGGTTTCAAATCCCGGTGAATAATATGTTTCTCATGATGAAGATACCACAAGCCTTTGAGAACCTAATTGGTGAAGGAACAAGGTTTGATAAGATTAGAACTCGAGCAAAGTCTTCTCTTTGAGGAACTCAAATTGTTCACTTGTTACCTGTTTGCAGATGGCAGCAAGATATCGTTCGGGTATTGTCTTGACTTTTTTCAGAAAATCTGCTAAGGAGCCACCATCCATGTACTCCAAAATTATGGAGATAGCACCATTGTCAAAGAATGACTGATAGGATATGACAACATATGGACACTGGGATGACTGATTAATTCTCAGTTCTTGAGCAATATGCTTGCGCATGGACTCTTCAATATTCATCTGAATAACCTGAATAAAAATAAAACTGCTGGTCACAACGGGAAATAAGAAAGCATAACTGTCCTGAAAATTCCTGCTAATCAAAGGAATCACCAACAACCATGAAAAGCAGAATAGAGATGGTAGCTACATATACCTTGAGAGCGAAAAATTGTCCTGTCCATTTATGCTGAACCAGACGCACGATACCACCATTTCCCTTCCCAATAACTTTAACTGCTTCAAAATCCGCTAAGCATAACTGGTTGTCTGATGGCTGTATAACTGATGGCTGAAGGAAAAATTTGCAAATGCCAGAATAAAAATATGCCATGTCAGTTGCAAATAGATTGCATAAGTGCATACAAAGAAGTTGCAAAAAAACAAAAATGCCCTGGTCTGGATTAACAACTAAGTCTCAATTCCAAAAGTTCGACTCTGCGTATATGAATCCCCATTGTCCATGTCGCTCCATTTAACCCCGTCTCAGTCCGAAATTATAGAAAAACTTAGCCTCTCCAGCACTTGAAGTTCTCTACGCTTTCTACTAGCATAAAAATCTCTAACAAGACTGAAAGATTCTTCACTAACATTGAACCCGAAGTATACGTACTAACATAACTTCATATAATTCCAACTAATTGGTGTCGCTTATATAAAAGAAAATTGTCCAGGTCTAGATTCAAATGCTTAAATACTAATTTGGACCGTTCATCTAAGATTAGTTCCTAAATACAGTTTTAAATTCAAATGCTTAAATTCACTTCAATGTGCATTTAGATTTGCTAGCTAAACATTTCACTACAAATTTTCAAAATTCCAAATGCAAGTTGACAAATTCATATGCTTTTAACCCTCTAAGCAAGCGATCATCTTACAAACCAACATAACACAATACTGAACAGTGGCGGATCCACCTTATAGGAAGGGGTGTCAAATTGACACCCATTCACGGGAAAAATACATTGTGTAACTAGGTAAAAAATTAAGTTATATATATATACTATGTATTGACTCCCCTTAATTTCCTGGTATGTTTACTTTTATATATTTTGACACCCCTCAACGAAAATTCTGGCTCCGCCACTGATACTGAATGATAAAATTTCTACAAGAACAAAAAAGAACAATCAGTAAAACATTGAGAAAGTGTACAGCTTCAACTTCACTCTGTGAGACAATTCGAACTCCATCTCTATTAACAAGAAGATCTCCATCCTTAAAAGTCCCTGATTCAGTCCTATACAACAATACCAAAAACTTTCCATCAAAAATGCATAAACATAGCAAAGAAAAAAGGCACACAGATACAGAGTTTTATAAGAAACGGATCCAAGATTTTAGCTCAATAGGCCACAATACCACTGCACCAACTGTTACTTTTTGACGGTGGATATGAAATTAGCAACAACAACAACAACCACTTAGTAGAGTTGCACTAGTAGGATCTTGGGAGGGTAAAATGTAGGCAGACCTTACCTCTATCCCGGTCGGGATAGAGAGGCTATTTTCGGGAGACTTTCGGGTACAATAGATCCGTAACCAAAACAGAAACCAGAAAAATAGTATAAGTATCATAAAATACAACAAATAAATGGAAGGGCCAAAATGTAAAAGACACGACAGCAACAACAACAAAATAAAAAATTATGAAAACAACACAAATAGCTAGCAGTTCCAGACAAAACAAACACTGTAATATGAAATTAGCATAAGTATCTATTTTGGAACATTTGATGTGTCACACACACATAGAGAGAGAGACAGTCATATGGAGAGAAGGAGGTAAAGTAATTACAGGAATTTGGAGAGATTAACTTCATCAGGAGGAGGGAGAGAAAGTTTAAGATTAGGAGCTAAAGATCCTTTCTTCATAGCTAAATCTTGAAAAATCACAGTAAAAAATGGAAATCTTTAAGGATCACAGTGGAAATTGGTTCTAGGCAACTGGGGTTTTTTTGTATTGTAGTTAAAAGTTCACTCTTTAATGGAAATCTTTGGAAAACTGGGGAGGTTTGGGACATTTCAGGTAGGTGGGTCAACTGAAAGACTCTGTGTAACAAGTCTTGCAAATAATAATACTCAGTAGCTGAAATTATGTGGCTGTTGTATCTATAGTTTGACTAGGAACCAAGAATTAGACAGACACACAAATAGTGGTGGTCCCGACTCCTGGTGGATGTGTGTGTGCGTTTGTGCGTGTGTGGGAAATGAGTGAGAAAGGAGGAGGAAGAGGCCAAAAGTATACCATGTACATACAACAATAACAACAATAGGGTGTCGGTGTCGGGAGGGTAAAGTGTATGCAGTTCTAACCTCCACCTTTAATAAAACATAACTCCACCTTTAAGAAGACATAGAGCTCATTTTCGGTATAGTCTCGACTCAAAAAAATAAATGGAACGGAAACAACAAGTAAACTAAGAGCCCGTTTGGACAAGAATTTTTTTTTTCCAAAAGAATTTCACCTTTTTTCGAAATAAGCGTTTGTACATAAATTTTTCTATTTTCACTTGAAGATGAATTTTAGAAATTTTCAAAAATTTAAAAAACTCCAAAAAGCTTTTTTTCAATATTTTCACTTAGATCACTCACAGAACTTCAAAAAAAAATCCAAAATTATATTCATGTCCAAGCACAAATGTAAATTTCAAATACCATTTTCAGTTGAAAATTTTTTCCACCTTTTTTGGAATTTTACAATTCTTATGTCCAAACGCCCACTAAGTAGGCGTTTGGGCATAAAAATTGGAAATTTCCAAAAAATAGTGAAAAGAAATTTAAAGTGAAAATAGTATTTGAAATTTACCCGTTTGGACACAATAAATTTTTCCTTTTTTTTCAAAAAAATTTCACTTTTTTTTAAATCAACATTTGTTCATAAAATTTCTAAATTTCACTTTAAGATGCATTTTGAAAATTTTCGAAAATTTAAATAACTCCAAAATGTTGTTTTCCAACATTTTCGCTCAAATCCCTCACAAAACTTCAAAAACAAACCAAAATTATATTCATGTCCAAACACAACTCTACATTTCAAATACTATTATCACTTGAATTTTTTTTTACCATATTTTGGAATTTTACAATTCTTATGTCCAAACGTTTTTCGGGTAGGGGTAAGGTCTGCGTACACTCTACTCTCCCCAGACCCCACTAGTGAGATTTTACTGGGTATGTTGTTGTTGTTGTTGTTTATGTCCAAACGCAAATTCAATTTGGGTTGTTTTTGAAGTTTTTGTGAGTGATTTGGTGAAAATTATTGATAAACAGTATTTTGGAGTTTTTCAAATTTTCGAAAATTTCCAAAATGTATCTTCAAGTGAAAATTGAAAAGTTTATGAACAAACGTTGATTTTAAAATAAAAGTGAAATTTTTTTGAAAAAAAAATGGAAAAAATAATTTATATCCAAACGGGCTCTTAATCTGACACAAAGGTATATGATGTTTGTTTATATAAATTGTGGTCGGTTAATCATAACTAATTAATGCATAGTCTGTCCTTATTTTTATTTAACTATGATATGCTAATGCTAGTACTTCCTCCTATCATTTTTAGTTTTTTTATTTTTTATTTTGCACTTTTTAAAAAAAGTATAAGTGAATTTTACAAAGTTATCTATAATAACGATATCATTTCAAAAAGTCTTGCGAAATACTTTGAGAAATTAATAGTTAATGATAAAAATAACATAGTTAAAAAAGATCGGCTTTCTTCTTGCCGGCTAATGCGCACAGCAAAGGACCCCATTGAATCTTTATATCAATTAACTTCACCAATCTCGGCATACTTTTTCTAAAGGAGCCTTCTCAATGGTTTATAATTAAATGAAGTATGATGCTATCATCGTACTTGCTTCATTTAAGTTAGCTTTTGACAGTACATTTCCAAATTTGTTTTAAAACGTCTGATTTGATTGAAGTTTGGTTTGAAAATGAAAATGTGTTTGGACATAAGCTTTCAAAATGTATTTCACTTTAATTTTAAAAAAAGAACATGAAACATAACTTATACCCACAAGTTTTTAAAAACTATCACAAATACCCAACAGTATCTTTATCAATAACATTCATTATATTATCGCAAACCATAGTCCTGAACATAAATAAATTTGGTAAAAAATTATTATTTTTATAATGAACTACATAATACACTATCGGATGATCGAGAAAGGCGAAGCAACATTGTTACAAAATAATAAATGGTATGCTCTTTTATAAAATACAAAAGTTTGGGGCAATTTTTAAAACATATAATAGTAATATTTTAGGCGAAAACCAGCTCTGAGCTAGTTTTGGGATTTGGGTTTTGAGTTTGGGAAATTTTTCAAAATGTAGATAAAATCTATGGTCAAACGGGTCCTTAGGGCCGTATGATCTGAATAAGTCTGTACGATTAAGGCCTCATTTGTTTGCACTTAATGGAGGTCTGAATCTTCATTATTCAGATCTCAGACATTAAGCGTGTTTGTTTTTAAAGTCTGAATCTTAATTATAATCATTAAGTGTGTTGATTTTTTTACTTCACAACCACATAATGGGTCTGAATATGTCTATATGATTAAGATCAATAACAGAGACTTAATTTCATTACGATGCGATCATCCATATTCATTATTAATTGTCGCCACCGCCTACCATTATCAACTACCATCATGCCGCCACCGCCACCACCATCACCACCATTATCCTCAATCATCCCTGCCACCATGATCGACTACCACCACTCGTCATTCGCATCACTCTCACCACCATCATTCTCAACCACAAATACTCATACACCTCAACTACCTCAACTAACCACCCCATCACCAACGACAACCATAGCCGGCACTACCCATCATTATAAACTATCTCTACCCACAACCGCCTTCCTCAATCACAACTACCACCATCATCCGTCATTATTAACTATCATCACTCACCACCACCATCCTCAATCATAATCGCCACCATTACTAATCACTACTAGCTACTACCCTGAATCACCACCATCATTCAAATCTACCACCAATCACCGCCTCTAGTCGGCATTCACAAGCACCACCGTTAGCCATAACCACCAGCAACTACTATATTTTAAAAAACTATATATTTTATTCATAGAATATTAGATTAATTAGTATTTCATTTAAATTTTATGTTTATTCATTTTCAAATAAAGATAAATTTTATACGTTCAGATATTGAAACTTAGGCAGTCTTAATCATTTAGTATTCAGATCTTAATACACATCTTAATATTCAGATGTGTAATCAGATTTAGATGTCTTAATCTTAATACACATCTTGATATTCATCTGTGTATTCAGATTCAGACATCTTAATCTTTAAAAAAATAAATTAAGCCTAAAATCTATAACAATGACTTAATTTCATTAAGATGCTATCATCAACATTCATTATTAATTTTTCGTACCATTATCAACTACCACCATGCCACAATCATTCTCAACCATAAGCACACATTTATCCACCTCAACTACTACAACTAACCACCTTATCAACATCAATAATCAGCCGGCACTGCCCACCATTATAAACTACCACCACCCACCATCACATTCCTCAATCACAAGCAACGCCAACACCAACACCAACATCAACACCCACTATTATTAATTATCAACACCCACCACCACCATCGCCGTCACTACCAATCACCACTAGCTATTACCCATAACTACCATTGTTTTACCAAAAAAGTGTTAAACCTTTTCTTAAATGAATTAATAAAAAAATAAAGGGTGAATACTAGTTAAATATAATAACTACTAGATCTGAAGTTTAGATATATTGATGATGTAGGGTCGTATCCGATAATGTTGAATACTCACTATAAATATTCAATGATTGTCAATGAATGTAGTAATGAAAGCATGCAATAAATGTAGATAACGACAATAAATGTAGATAAGGAGGAATTTATCACCTAAATGTTAGGTGACTTGGATGATTCTTCTTCCTGAAAACAACCTGGGATAATAGAAAATGAAAGTGGACAAGAAATTCTTGGATCTTGTGAGTAAAAGATGTATTAAATAATGGAATCAGTGGACAAGAGAAGCTTTTTTATAGTCTTTGTAGACAACCCTTTACAATGTGTTCTTATTAGAAAAGTGAAGATCCTTTTTGTTCTTTATCTCTTCTTATTTATAAGGGATATTCCTAAGAAACCCTACAAAGTACAACTGAAGGAATATTTAATGGAATAATCCTTCTCTTTATTCTAAAATTTATTCCAACCGTTGCTTTCATATATTCTTTACACGACCTCGGCTCTAATCCTTCTTTAGGTGAATCCTCGTTATTGAGCCGTGATCGGCTTTGACCTCGACCACGTCCCGCCCATTTGCAGTCATTAAGTTTAGTCCAAATTTTGACCAATACAGTTAGTCCCTCCGCTTGTTGAGGTCGTGCTCTTGGACGTCCTCGATGAGCGAATTCTGTCTGCAGCCGATCAGAGGAAATTTGGTCGTGAAGACTGAATCGAATCGGCCGAGGTCGAACAGGCGGCGGTCGTTAGCAGGGCCGTGGTTGGAGTGACTGACGTAAGATGATGCCATGGCCACGCGCGTCATCATTACGCGTATTCCCAATGCAATGTGTCTTTTCATGTGCTTATGTCACTTCGATTTTGGCGCCACTGGCTGCTCTTTGCCTCAATTCAGGTGCCACCCAACCCTATAAATATAGGAGGGGGGCTTCATCATCGAAACTTTTAGCTTCTCTTGCTCTGTATGCACTTTTTTCATCCTTAAGCTTCTTCTCCGATCTCAATTTCCAATTTTCTACAGCTCATTCAGTTTCAATTCCCGATTTTTCTTCTGATCGGTACCTTCGTTCTCCAACTTCATCGTACACACTTCATTACGAAAAGATGTCAAATTCTCCTCATTCTTCTGACAGAGCTGGCCGGCTGCGAGGTCTCTATCCGCCATCTGCTGCATCTCTTCTCGCCCAGTTTCTATAGAGGCACATTGATTCATCTACGGTATCGGGGGACTAAAATATTGGTGGCCGGGATGGATGATAAGTCGAACCGGCGGTTCTAGAATAAATACTTCTTCATTAGAACCTAGCACCTAGTGGCGGATCCGACCGGGTTCCCCGAGCAGTGGAACTTCAATCGTAAGGTCCTATTATTACTCGCTAAATGTTGCACGTTCTCTTTTTTCTTTTCTTTCCCTTTATCTGTTATTTTTTCTCTCGACTTACTCTTGGTTATTCTGCTCTAAGCTGAGAGGCGTCCACCGTCTCTCGTCTTTGTGATTGAAGATTGGGTAACTTGCGTGTTACCACACACCGTGGGAATTCATGACTATGCGTCCTTCCACAGGTGCTTCGGACCCAAGCCCTCGTCTAGTAAGTGTTATTTTACCTTACGACCTATTGTCGTTCACCATTGTCCTTTGATGTGATTTTCTTTTGGTGCTAGGTCGGCGAACTTCCAAGGCGAAGGCTCCGGTGCTTGCATTTCGTCAGGCGCTTGCCTCGGCTGGAATGCAATTCGCTCTTACTAAGTCTGCATGAGGGGGTCAGACTCAAGATCCACCATTGAGGGACTCCACCCCTCGAACTGTTGTTGTGCCGCATGAGATCTCCTCTCAGCTTATCTTGAACTTAGTCGACGAATAGTCTCATGGCGAGGAGGAGGCATCGCCGAGGAAGAGACGAAGTGTGGAGACTAGGAAGGCCATTGTTGCTGATGTTGAACCAGAGAGGCTTATCGCTTTGGAAGCGGAATCGGTGCCTTCACCATATATCGAGGTTGCTCCTGCAGCGGGTGCCGTCATGGAGAGGCCATCCGAGGTTGAGGGGTTCCGTGGTAGATGGGAGCCTACACGGGCTGTTGAAGATGTCTCATCATCAGCGATTGGGAGAGATAGGGTCGTTCCTGTGGAGGACGATGACTCTGGCTGAGACATCTACCCTGAGGAGGTACGGGCCTTCGAGGAGAGGGCTACTCGCGTGGAGATAAGGACGGAGGGTCCTAATCGGCGCATAGTTATTCCCGCCTAATCGACACATAGTTATTCCCGTGAGCTATAACCTCTTGGTCGACTCAGAACGGGCGGCACCGTCCTTTGCTCCTTTATGTGCGAAAGCTAAAAATAGGACATTGCAGACGCTAAGAGATGCGGACCTGTCTTTGGGCATATCGGGCATGGCCTTGCGAGTAAGTTTTCACTTCTTTCTATAGTTTTCCATTCCATATGTGTTGTTTATTCTTGCTGACTTGCTTTCTTTTGCGTGTCAGACTCTCATCTTGGAGATTGTGCGTGACCGGCGAGAGGTGCAGAGGACGACTCTCTACAAGAGGATGGAATCCAAGTATAGAGAGTATTACTCCAATCACCGGATGATGGTCAAAATTGTTGGTGAGAACGACCAGTTCCAAGCATTGCGCAATGAGATCAAGCAGAAGGACGAGGAGCTGAAGGAGAAAAATGAGGAGATTATGAGGGCCATCGGCCGATGCAGCGTGTTGGAGGGGACGCTGAGGTCGAAGGAGGATGAGCTCGAAGTGAGTTAAGAGGTGATGGTTGAGAATGCAGATCTCCAGGCGCAGGTGGCATCCTTAAAGGTCGAGCTTGAACAAAGCGAGGTCAGGGTCATCGACTTGAGGGCGGAATTAAGCGCTAGGATCGAAGAGATCAACCTGGATGAGAGAACTAGGATGACTGTCGTGGCAGAGGCAGCAACCTTAGAGGGTACCCTACGTGTTTGTAGGTCTGAGCGGGCTAGCGAGCCAGGGACTTCGGTGCTTAAGGTGGCAAGGTTGGAGGAGCGGATCGAGGGTTTGGAGGCGGAGATATCTTGGCTGAATGAGCAGGTCGTCACCTTAAAGGACGATAAGGAGAAACATCAGGCCCAACCGTCCACTTTTCGTACTTTTGTCGATCCTAGTGTGTCACGGGAGTTGTACAAGATGTGGGTTCACGCTGAGGCCCAACTTGACGTGTATAAGTTTTTGAGGTCGGCTAGGAAGGTTTTCGAGGCGGAGCTTGAGGGCGTCCATGTCAAGGAACGCGCAGATCGTGAGGCTTGTGGTTATGACCCTAGTACGCCCGGCAGGGATGATGATGAAGACGCCTTGGATGGGTTTGCCTCCGACCCTTGGTATGATGATGACTATGTCGATGATGCTAATGGAGATGATGCGACGTGAAGCCTTTGTACTTAGTTTTTTTGTTTTGCTATTTTTTGTGGGGGCGTTCCTCGAGCCCTTTGTAAAAAGTATTGTAGTTGAACAATTGAAATGGAACAATTGTCTTTTTGCCATGTATTTTCGGATTTTCTCTCTCCCGTTTCCCCCTCTTGTTGGAGTTTTCTCTTGTGAGGAAGTTCCCGACTTTTCGGCCTTTTGCATGTAAGGTTTATTTGGGCGGAGTTGAATATAGACCGATTTGAGGTCAAATATAAGTTAGATCGAACAAGTTCGAGGTTTGATTGATTCAAGTGAGGTCGAATGTAAAGTAATCCGAGCGAGGTCGAATGTAAAATAATTCGAGCTGTGTTGAATGTAAAGTAATTCGAGCGAGTTTGGATGTAAAGTAATTCAAGCGAGGTTGAATATAAAATAATTCGAGCGGTGTCGAATGTGAGTTAATTCGAGCGAGGTCGAATGTAAAATAATTCGAACAATGTCGAATGCGTATTCTCTACGTTGGTGTGATGGGAAACTTTGGTGGAGTTGTGTAAGATTGTTGTATACTGATTTGTTTTTCGTTCATTGGAGAATATTACATGTTTCTGTTTGTTCCATACATATATTTGAGAAGTTCCAGTCTATCTAGTCCCTTCATCGCTCGGCCTGGAGAAGTAGTCGATAGGCGGGGCGATGAATTCAACACTTAAACTTCGAGATGACCTCTTCATCGCCTCATTAAAAACCTCCACAATAAAACCAATTGGGACAAAACCCGGGTGATGAAAAAAGAGTACGACTTGGAGGACGTCCATTTTCAGAAGTTGAAATATTTGAGATGGGCGACGTTCCAATTATTTGGCAGTAGCTTTCCCTCCATTGTTTCTAGTTGGAATGATCCTTTATTTGCTGTTGCCGTGATTTTGTATGGCCCGTCCCAATTGGTTCCCAGTTTACCTTCTCTTGGGTCTTTGCTCGCCTGTGTTTTGGCCTTGAGTACATAGTCCCCGACCTTGAGTGGTACTACTTTGGCCTTTTTGTTATAGTATCGTTCTGCTTGTTGTTTCTGAGCTATCATTCTTATGTAAGCCATGTCTCTTCGCTCGTCTGCTTCGTCGAGGTCTTGTTTCATGTTCTCGTCGTTGCTTGGTCCGCTCTCATTGGAGTATCTCAAACTTGGTTCTCCGACGTCGACTGATATCACTGCGTCAGTCCCATGGACTAGTGAATATGGTGTTCATGTGCTTGTTTTTGGCATGGTGTCGCATGCCCATAGCGCTTCTGGTAGTAGTTCCGGCCACAGTCCCTTGGCGTCCTCAAGCGTCTTCTTCATGATGTTCAGTATTATTTTGTTGGAGGATTCGGCTTGGCCATTGCCTGCAGGATGATATGGCGTGGAGAGTATTCGCTTGATGTGCCATTTGTCGAAGAATTCATCGGTCTTTTTCCCGGTGAACTGGGTCCGTTGTCACAACTGATTTCTTTGGGGATGCCGAAGCGGCATATGATGTTCCTCCATATGAATGTGATAACTTCCTGTTGATACCCAATTTTTTTCTCATATTTTTTAAAAATATATATACTTTCAGAAATAGTATATTTGCATCATCATTTAGTTTATGAACCTATACAAGCATTTTTCATAATTTTTAAAAGCTTTAAATTAATTTCTTTCTGCATTTTATTGTATAAATATCAAATAATTACCCTTCAAATTATTTTTATGATGATTTAATCATCCAAAATTATTATTTATACCAACATATATGTTTTAAATATTTTACTTCATAATTACATTTGCATTTTTTGTCTAATTGCACATTTTTGCTATAATAGCTCATATTCATATATAATTACATTATTTATTTCAAAATAACTTTTTTATATTTTTGTAATGTTAAGTTATTATTTTTAATCATATTAGTATACAAATAATATTTTTGTTATTTATTAATCACTTTTATAAATTATTTTTTGATAAATGTTGGGTATTTAAAAACTAGCCCTATTTTTAAACCCATTTTCGGACCAAATAATGGCCCAAAACACCCAATACACTAGCCCAAATAACCCCATCCCAAAACCATATAACCTCTTAACCCAAAACCCGGTCGCAACCCATTTAAGTTAACCCGACACAACCCTCATTTAATCGTGGTTGTTGATCTCTGAGATTAACGGGCCATATCTAATCCCTCCCTTTAATTAATCTAATGCCTAACCCTAACCCCATTTCCCCTTTGACCGTTGTCTCTGTATCCTCTCATCTCCCTCCTTCAGAAACCCTAGTCGCGCCCCCTAAATCTTCTCCTAATCTCACCAAATATGGGATTCAATGGCTATTTCTTACCATACTCGATCCATCTTTGGTATTGGCTATTCTCCTATAGTTCTTTCCTAAACATGGCAAGCAGATCTCTCCGAAATTGAACAAAAAATGGTTTAAATCCCTAATTTTTGAGTGATGTTCTGTCTATATGCATCCTATGCTACCGTGAGTCTGCTTTTTGTTTATATTCTGTTGATATTTACTTTCCCTAAAACCAGGGTTTACAAATCTCTTAGAAATCGAACCAAAATTGGTTCAAATCTCCGATTTTAAGTATTATTTTGTCTATTTTCGTCCTATGCTACTGTGAGTCCGATTTTTGTCTATATTCTCTCGATATTTACTTTCCCTAAACAAACAGGGTTTACAGATTTCTTAAATTGATTTTTAAGACCTATTTGTATATTTATTTTCCTTGTTTGTTGCTTAAATCACTATGTTACCATTTGCTTCTTTTTATTATATAAACCCCTCCCCCATTCCCTTATGGAGAAGATTTCAATCGCTAAAATCTCTATTTAAAATATTAGGGATTTTACTCTGTGTTCGTTTACCTTCTTGCTCTATTGTGGCTCTTGGTCGGCTGAAAGCCAAGGCCACCGGATTTCCTACTTTCCGACCTTTCGTGGGGTGTAGGCACTACCCTGGGTTCTTGAAACCCTTGGGAACTTGACACATCTGAGATTCTGGGTCCTGATTGTTGTTGTTTCCTTGTTTGTTGAGCAATAACTGGTTAGTTCTCAACCTTCTCAATGTTTATTCCATTATGTTCTAATTAGAATATCTATGTTCTCTGAAGTTGCATTAATTGATATAGTTCCTTGACTTTCTTTATGTGTAATTCTGCCTATAGCATGAACTTCTCTAGCATTGTCTAATGCCTAGACTTTTAGACCTAAAAATTCTTTGTATCTAACTTAGGCAATTTGGACAGTGTGAAGCATGTTTAGCCTAATGTCATCGATAATTTGAGTGTTTGCATTGATTATATGGCTTAATCCCTATTTCCTGCTTGATTCTGAATTTCAATAGTGAGATTATAGGTCCTGATTGTTGTTGTTTCCTTGTTTGTTGAGCAATAACTGGTTAGTTCTCAACCTTCTCAATGTTTATTCCATTATGTTCTAATTAGCATATCTATGTTCTCTGAAGTTGCATTAATTGATATAGTTCCTTGACTTTCTTTATGTGTAATTCTGCCTATAGCATGAACTTCTCTAGCATTGTCTCATGCCTAGACTTTTAGACCTAAAAATTCTTTGTATCTAACTTAGGCAGTTTGGACAGTGTGAAGCATGTTTAGCCTAATGTCATCGATAATTTGAGTGTTTGCATTGATTATATGGCTTAATCCCTATTTCCTGCTTGATTCTGAATTTCAATAGTGAGTAGTTTATGCTATTAGTATGCCCTAATATGTTAAAACATTCAATCTAAGTTTGTAATTTGCTCCTATGACTATGTTTGTGACTTAGTATATTCTTGCCCTACCCAATTATGTACCCCTAACAACTGGTTGTCTTTTAGACTAGTCTTTCTTGACTTGTGCCCTCTGTGATATCTTATTATGTTTGCTTCGTCAAGTATAAGTTATACTGTTTAATCTTTGTGTTTAGCATAATTTGATCATTTAGGTTTTGAACTTGTTGCATTAGTGACAACTATTTGTCTTACTAGCCTAATGCTCCTTGCCTATTAACTTGGTAATTCCTTAAGCTTCAGGCTCCTTGATTCTTATTTGTATGTCACCTTGACTCAATGTGTTAACTGTTAACTGAAAGTTTACAGCATTAGCTTATTTCTTGAATTCATGCATCCCCTGTATTGACATGACCATTATGTGATTACTTTATAATGTCTGTGCACTATTTAAAAACCTTACTCCCTCCGTTCCAATTTATGTGAACCTGTTTGACTGGGCACAAAGTTTAAGAAAAAATGAAGACTTTTGGAATTTGTGGTTCTAAACAATTTAAAAAGGGGCTCAGAGTATTTGTGTAGTTATAAAAACTTCTCATTAAGGGTAGAATTGTAAGTTTAACCATAATTGTTTCCAAATTTAGAAAGGGATCATTCTTTTTGGAACGGACCAAAAAGGAAATAGGTTCACATAAACTGGAACGGAGGGAGTATTACTTTACTACTATTTTCATTGGTTGCTTTCCTTATTCTAAACCTCTAATCCTTGGCCAGCTGAAAGCCAAGGCCCCTTAAAACTTCTTTATTAACCTCCCTAGTGTGAGCACTGCTCGGGGTCCATTTTGAGACCTTTGTGAACTCTGACACACTAGGGTCTAAGGTTCTTTGGCCACTTTGTCCTGATTGCTCAACCATGCCCTTCTTTATACCAACTGAATGTGAAAAGTGATTGCTTCCTATGATCAAACTATGACTACTGGGTTTGATTCGAGTGCTCTTGAGTTTTCTAGGCTATGTTGAAACCTGTATGGATACAAAATTGAATGCCTGGCTGGGTTGGGCACACTTGGGCCTGTATTAGGCCCACTATAGTTATTTGTACCATTTGTAATTTATTTCATCATTGGGCCTGTAATAATTTTGTAGTAACGATTGGGGTATTAGTAATATTGGGAAAATGGGTCTATTCTAATGTTTGCATGAAAATGGTAGAAATCCTGCATATAGGATCCGAGTGTTTAATTTGTTAAACATGTTTTGTGTCCCTGTGTTTTGTTAGATAACATGCCTATATGACATAAATAATCACATCTGCTCACATGTTCATTTCTCTCATGTTTTTAACTGCCCACTATACTGCAATACAGTAATTATTCGTTCAAACTGCTTCATGTTAGATATCATTACATACTTGCTCTTCACAATATTCGCATAGATATCATGCCTATAGGATATAATCAAATTAGTTGTTGTTACTATTATTCCAATTAAATTTTCTCGCTTAGAAAGCATGTTTATAGGAATAAAAAGGATAAAAAACAGTTTCGATTGCCAATTCTTAGAAATCCTGCCTATAGGACTCTGTGGCTCGCCTAGAAAGTATGCTGACAAAAACAAACGCTGGAAAACTTTGAACTACCAACTATCTCACTACTTTATTGTGCAAACAAGTTAGAAGGCATGCCTATAGGGTTTGTAATACTCGCAATATGCAAATATGTTGTTCTAAGCAAGAAATACTGCATGTTCGTTTAAAATCCAGAATCACCTAGAAGCCATGACTATAGGAATTAAAGACTCCATTTCGTATTAATTCTGTAATTTGTCACCTGCCTAATATGTAAAACCTGTTTGCGCGCATTTGTTGCTTACATGTGAAGGCCAACTTAAGCCATTTAATGCCCTTATGTGCAGTCCTACATGTTTTAAATGTCGCTTAGATTTATCATTTTGAGCAGCCTAAGTTAAGTCTAGAACTACCCAAAATAGAGGTCTGAATGCCTCCTCGGCCATAGGCATGGGACGGGATTTAGAATCAACTAGTGCGCTCTAGGTAACAAACTTAAAAATAGTAATCGCATAGCAGGAGATGATAGTCCGTGCCCACTGAATAATACGAGTAACACCCCATCTCGAGGGAGTTACGAAGTGTTATTATGTTGCACTGGGTGATCCTTTAGTCTAAAAAACTTAGGACCCCCCTCCCCTCCCGCCCCTCATCTTGTCTTTAAATCAATTATTTGTGTTTATTCAAGGTCTTTTGATAATAACTGCCCAAACCTCTTATTTTCTACCTGTTTATCTGATTAACTCATATAATTCGAGTTCGGCCGAGACCCATAGTTGTGGACCTTGAAAAGTGCCTAACACCTTGTCTTCGGGGTAATTTGATCCCTTACCCGATATTTAGTGACCCAATCTGGTTAAACTAGAGTTATCTGCAAATAGGTGCCGTAACGCACTTGAAACCCGTTAGGTGGCGAATCTCTCTTTTAACAAATCCTTAAAAGAGTTATCACGTGTCGAAACCCGATTTCGCGAGAAAAAGGGGTGTGACACTTCCTCTTCGCGTATTTGGACAAATGCACTTGCTTCTACCCATTTAGAAAAGTAGCCAGTCAAAACCAAAAGAGAGCGTACATTACCTTGTCCCGCTGGAAGTCGTCCAACGATGTCTATTCCCCATTTGATGAACGACCATGGCGATGTGACTGAGTGGAGGTCGCCCGTTTGGTGTATCATTGGAGCGTATTTCTGGCACTGCTCGCACTTCTTAACGAAGTCGGCGGCTTCCATCTTCATGGTGGGCCAGTAATAGCCTGCTCATATGAGGCATCTAATGAGGGCTCGGTTACCGGTATCGGCTCCGCAGTGGCCTTCGTGTACTTCCTCGAGCGCGCCTTGTTTAGTTTGTCCCTAGGCATTTTGCCAAGGGACCCCAAACATTCTTTTGTATAAGTCGTGGTTGATGATGTTGTATCTGGCTGCTTGCATTCGAAGCTTCTTGGCTTCTTTTTTGTCGGATGAGAGTACTCCCTCATGAAAATACGATATAATATGGTTACGCCAGTCCCAAGTTAAGTTTACAGAGTGTACCTCATTTTGGTATATTGATTAATGGATGAGGGTAACCACGTTTTCCTTTCCGTTTATATTCTTGGTGGCTGCCGCTAATTTGGTGAGGCCATCTGCCTCAATGTTTTGTGCTCGAGGTATCTGGTCGAGTTGACATTTGTCGAACTCTGGCAATAGTTTATGAATTTCTGCCTGGTACTTTTGTAGCCTCTGTTCTTTGATTTGGAAAGTCCCTGTGAGGCTGTCTCTCTGTTGACAAGGAGTTGTGAGTCACATCGGAGGATGACTCGTCATGCTCCATACTTGAGAGCTAGTCTTAGTCCTGCAATTACGACCTCGTACTCGGTCTCATTGTTAGTCATATCGGGCACCGTATAGACTGGCGGATGACTTCTTCTATTGGGACCTCGAGTACGAGTCCCAGTCCAGATCCTGACGCATTGGAAGCGCCGTCGGTGTATAAGACCCATAGGTCGGGTAACTTGGGAGAGGTACGAGAAGCTTCCTGCTCGACCTCAGGCATTATTTTGGCACGCGTACTTGCGACTTTATCGTTATTCGCGGCTGATATGTTATATCGTGCTCGCTTAATTTGATGACCCACTTGGCCAATCTTCCCGACAACTCAGGTTTATGTAGGATGCTTCTTAGGAGGAAAGTTGTGACCACCGAGATGGGGTGGCACTGAAAATAGGGTCTAAGCTTTCGTGAAGCTACGACCAATGACAGGGACATCTTTTCGAGGTGGGGGTACCTCGTTTCAGCGTCGACCAGTGTTTTTCTAATGTAATAGATTGGAGATTGCATACCTTTGTTCTGATGGACCAACACCGCACTTATTTCGAAGTCTGATACGGCCAAGTAGATTAAGAGACGCTCACAGGGTTCCGCCTTGGCGAGTAGTGAGGTCGAGGACAAGTATGCCTTTAGTTCTCTTAGGGCCTTGATGCATTTCGAATTCCATTAGATCCCGTTGTCCTTTTCGAGCATATTGAAGAACTTGTGGCATCTATCGGAGAATCGTGAGATAAACCTCGACAGGGCTGCTATACGGTCGGTGAGCTTCTGTACCTATTTCTTACTGGTCAGTATTTTAGGTATTCCCTCTATCGCTTTGATTTGGTCGGGGTTGATCTCAATGCCTCTCTGTGACACCAAAAACCGAGGAACTTCCCAGAGGTCACACCAAAAGCACATTTTGCAGGGTTTAGATTCGTGTCGTATCACCTTAGTATATCGAAGGTTGTTCTCAGATGGTCGATGTGATCTTCTTTTCTTTTTGATTTGACCAACATATCGTCTATATATACTTCCATTGTTTTACCAAGTTGGTCTTTGAACATCTTGGTGACCAGCCTTTGATAAATCGTCACGCATTCTTCAACCCGAATGACATGGCTTTGTAGCAGTATGTCCCTTGGTAGGTGATGAAATGGTTTTTTCCTGGTCCTCTTCCTCCATGAGGATTTAGTTGTATCCTGAGTATGCATCCAAGAAACTTAATAACTCGTGTCCTGCTGTTTCATCGACGAGTTAATCAATGTGAGGCAATGTGAAGGAATCTTTCGGGCAAGCCTTGTTTAGGTCCGTGAAATCCACACACATGCGCCGTTTTCCATTTTTCTTTTTCACCATGACTACGTTGGCGACCCATTGGGAGTACTTTGACTTTCGGATGGAGTCGTTGGTGAGCAATTTTTCCACCTCTTCGCGGACAGCCTTGTTGGTTGTGGCGTTGAATTTTCTTCTGATTTTTTGTACCGACAGGTAGAGTGGATCGACGTTCAACTTGTGTGTAGAAATGTCTTTCGGGATACCTGTCATATCTGCATGGGAGAAAGCAAACAAATCGGCATTATCAATTAAAAATTTATGAAATTTACCTGATTCTGAGAGTTTGTGGCCGATGTAAGCCTTTTTGCTGTGGTTGTTGCTTTCTAGTTGGACGAGGTCGAGGTCTTCCACCATTAACCCTGTGGCTTCTACGACGTCGGGGTCTTTTATGACTTCCTTTTGTTTGTCGTGTTTGATCCCCCGACTTTGAGAATTGCTATGCTCCTGAGCCCTCATTTTTTAACTGTTGAGTGCATGTGCAATCTTGGGCGATGCGGTAGCATTCTTGGGTCGTGCGTTGTTCACCACGAATACTAAATATTCCCCACGGGGTAGGGAACTTGATGAGCTGGTATAAGCTGTACGGGATGGCCCTCATGGCATGTATCCAGGGTCGCCCTATAATGGCATTGTAGGTTGTATCTTGGTTCATGATATGAAGGGTTGTTTCAAGGGTGACGCCTCCGGCCAGAACGAGCAATGTTATTTCTCCAGAGGTTCGTTCAACTGCATTGTTAAAACCTATTAGTGTTATGCGACGTGGTACTATCTTGTCTTCGAGTCTCATTTGAGTGAGAACTTGGGGGTGGATAATACACGCACCGCTCCCGTCATCGACCATGATTCTTTATTCATCAGTATCAAAAATTCGTAAAGTAATGACAAGAGTGTCGAAGTGAGGAAAGGTCAAACCGTGGGTATGTAACTTATCAAATATGACTATCTTCGAGGTCATCGTACCATTCGTGGGTGATCGATCGCTTCAGTTTGTGTGTGGTGGTAAACTTTACATGGTTGATTGTTGCTTCGTCGCCTCCGCCGATGATCATTTGGATGATGCGGGCGGGCGAGGGTGTCTTTGGGGGGCCTTGATGTTGTTCTCGCCCGCGGCCGAAGTTGGCTCTTCCTCGATTGCTCATCAGCTCCCTTAAATGTCCTTGGTGAAGCAGGTTCACCACTTCTTGTCGTAGGGTTATGCAGTCTTCGGTCTTATGGAACCTCTCCTAATGGAACTCACAAAGGGCGTTCGACTTTTTGGTATTTTGGTCGAACTTCATCTATTGCGGCCACTTCACCTTGGGGCTGAGCTTCTCTATGGCATACACAATTTCTGAAGGGGAAACATAGAAATTGTGAGCAGATAAAAGTGGAGGCATATCTATTTCATTTCGGTGAGTCCCTGTATGTGGCCTGGACGGCCCTTCGGTTTGGGGAATAGGTGGCGGGATGGCCGTTCTGACGTAGGGTTGGTACATTTCTCGATTGAGGTGTGGACGTTCATGGTCTCTTCGGTTGTCATTTCGGCGGTCCTTCCTCGACTCCATTTGGACTGATGTTAGTCGTTGAGTCGGACCATTGATGTCGTCTTCGTCTGCTCTCACCTCGGCACAGAAGGCATTATGAATCTCTTCCAAGGTGGTGGGAGGGTATTTCATGAGTCTGCTTAACAACTTTTTGGTTGCCCTCAACCCGTTCCTGCTTAACCCATTCTGAAAAGCTGCTTAACCCATTCTGAAAAGCTGCTACTTCCATCCCCTCGTATATGTTTGGCAGGCTCATTCTTACCTTGTTAAACTGGGCGAGGAAGTCCCTGAGTCCCTCGCCAGGCGATTGTCTGATGGCGAATATGTCAATCACCCTGGCCTCTGCTTTCTTGGCCCCAGCGTGGGCAGTGACAAACTTGTCGGCCATTTCCTCGAACGTCATTATGGAACGTGTTGATAATTGTGAGTGCCATGTTAAATCTCCCCCTGTTAGGGTTTCGCCGAACTTCTTCAGCTGCACTGACGGTACCTGCTCTTTCGAGAGGTCGTTGCCTTTTACCGTCGTTACGTAATGAATGATATGATCTTCGGGGTCTATTGTGCCATCATATATCTTCAAATATGGTGGCATTTTGAAAGTTTTGGGTATGGCATGTGGGGTTGCCTCCTCGCTGTATGGTTGTTTGACGAACCGACCAATGTCCCATTTTGGTATAAGTTTTGGGGTCCCCGGTATCTTATCAACCCTTTCTTGGTGCTCCCTCATCTGGTCGCAGAGTGCTTTATTTTCGTTCTCCATTTATTCCATTTTCTTTAGAAGGGCTGCGAGCGCGTCATTACCTGCATCAACAACGGTGTGAATGTTACCTATTGGGAGAGGAGTGTGCTACTCGTTGATGGTTTTTGTGGTGTCCGCTCGTGCGTGCTCCTACT
Organism: Nicotiana undulata; assembly: GCA_005239495.1. Taxonomy (NCBI): domain Eukaryota; kingdom Viridiplantae; phylum Streptophyta; class Magnoliopsida; order Solanales; family Solanaceae; genus Nicotiana; species Nicotiana undulata. The sequence continues at coordinate 165,057 of ML294642.1, forward strand.
CGCCCCTTAAGCGGGTTTGTCGAGTATGTTGCTTAGAGTACTTGTCAACCATGCCTCTAGTATATTTTTCAGTGTTGGTGGTACTTCCTCGGTCGTGGACGTGGAGGCTCCCCTTTCACGTGAAGCGGTTACACTCCCATGAGGGGGAGGTGAGTCACTTCGCCTGGGTGAGGCACTTGGCGTCACATTATCCTCATCTTCTCTGTCAACCTCATTGATGGTTCTTAGGAGGTTGTTAGTGACATCCACTACTGCTTTCAGTCTTTCATCTCCTTTCCCTGCCATTGTTAGCTCATGCAAACAAGAAAAAGGTGGTTTTTTTTTTCTTCTAGATCTAGAAGAAACTAAAAATTTAACTAGAACCTCCCCACAGACGGCGCCAAATTATTTTACCAAAAAAGTGTTAAACCTTTTCTTAAATGAATTAATGAGAAAATAGAGGGTGAATCCTAGTTAAATACAATAACTACTAGATCTGAAGTTTAGATATATTGATGATGTGGGGCCGTGTCCGATAATGTTGAATACCAACTACAAATACTCAATGATTGTCAATGAATGTAGTAATGAAAGCATGCAATAAATGTAGATAATGTCAATAAATGTAATAAGGAGGATTTTATCACCCAAATGTTAGGTGACTTGGATGATTCTCCTTCCTGACAACAACGTGGGATAATAGAAAATGAAGGTGGACAAGAAATCCTTGGATCTTGTAGATGTATATTTAACAATGGAATCAGTGGACAAGACAAGCTTTTTTATATTCTTTGTATTACAATGTGTTCTTATCAGAAAAGTGAAGATCCCTTTTTGTTCTTTATCTCTTCCTATTTATAGGGGATATTCCTAAGAAACCTAAAAAGTACAACTGAAGGAATATTCCTTCTCTTTATTCTAAAACTTATTCTAACCGTTGCTTTCGTATATTCTTTACACGACCTCGGCACTAATTCTTCTTTAGGTGACTCCTTGTCATTGAGCCGTGATCGGCTTTGACCTCGACCACGTCCCGTCCATTTGCAGTCATTAAGTTAAGTCCAAATTTTGACCCATACAATCACCATCAACCAAAACCACCACCAATCACCGCCTCTGGTCGGCATTCGCAAGCACCACCGTTGGTCTTCACCACCACTATATATATATATATATATATATATATATATATTGTGTTTATTAATTTTCAAATAAAGATAAATTTTATACATTCAGATGTTAAAAAAATAAACCATCTTAATCATTTAGTATTCAGATCTTAATACACATCTTAATATTCAGATGCGTATTCAAATTCAAATATCTTAATCTGAATACACATTTTGATATTAAATGTGTATTCAGTTCAAACGTTTCAATCTTTATAACAAATGCGGCCGCAGTTTTGCATCAACAAGGATTTTAGAAATGGTAGTAATAGTTAAATTTAGGCCTTTTTTACATATCAAGTTTTGCCAAAAGTGGAAAAGAGTCAATTCATCAGTGAACATTATGAAGAATCTTAAAGTAAATAATTGATTCAAGGGTAATCTATTCTATTCAATGTTCAAAGGTAATCTTTTATGTTCTTTGTTGGAGATACAATAGCTATTAATCTCCCTGTCCCATTTTATACGTGACACTTATACTATTTGGACAGTCAAATAGTTTTTCTCCGACTACGGTTTTCTCAAACTTTTTTTTAAGTATTCTGAATTATTAACTTTAAAATTTTCACGTAGTTTTAAATTTGTAAATTTTCTTTGAATTTATATCCGAAATTCGTACTGAAATTTGTTGCTAATTTATACCTCGTATTATGAACGCCTTCACATAAAACGGAATAGAGGGGCTATAAGTTTGCATTTTATCCGCTCATGACTTTTTGTAGTAATTAGACATAAATCATATTTTTCAGAAACTACTATAAGAAAGATACTAGAGAACGTGCAGGACTTGATGCGTCCGCGATCGCTACAAGTTTTTCCTAATTTGATTGCTCTCGGCTAGACTCCTTAAGTATAACCACATGCTTATAAAGGCGAATGCAACCTTTTGGCAACGGGTTCAATTGAACCCAATACTTGTCACATGAAATGTGTTCCACTCAAAATTAAGGTGGGAGACGTGACGTAGAGTACCCTTGCTATCTATAGCAAGAAAATCATATTTGCCTTCTTCCTATCAACACGTAGCCCTGCAATAACAAATAAGCAAATCAAACTAGTTTCCTTTTCTCTCTAGGCGTTGGTTAGTCTCTAACGTGCGCCTTGGAGTCCCATGGGAAAGGGACGAGGTTGGGGAAAATGAAGACCTGAGGAAGAAATACAAATTGCTTTTTGGGAGTGATGTGCATGCTCAATTCAAAGTAAATGCTTCAACATCCTAACGAACGGCTACTACAAATCCGATGGAACAGTTACCCTTATCAGAACCATCTTCAAGCTCAACGGCTAAGAAGTGGCAGGCGGTGGAGCCGGTGGAAGAGGATAAAACACCAATACAAGTGAGATCTCAGGAGGAGGGGGAAACACAATTGAAGATAGTTGAGGCTCCGGTGGTTAATTTACCTACTCAGGCACAAGGTGATAAAGCCCCAGTATGGAGTAACCTTGAAATTAAGGAGGCAAATCAGGAGATTCCTACAGAGCAAGAGCCATGTAATCTAGAATTCTCTCTCCCGAGTTCAATCCTAGATTCGTAGATAGTATTCAATTGGTGATCAAGCAATCAAATAATTAAGCACAAGATTGAATAAATAAACCAATATCATAAACTAATAAGAACAATTCAAGCTTCAAACAACAACGTTCATGTAGCACCCAAAACTCTAAAACTAATAAACTATGAGATTAAAGGAAGATAAAAGAAGAAAAACTGGTTAGAAGCCTCCTCCAAAGCGTGGTGTGTGTTCCCCACGTGAATTCTCCTTCGAAAAATGTTCCACCTCCTCCAAATTAGGTTTGGAACCTCTTTTATACGCGTTGGGTAGGTCTAGGGCCGAAATAACCGTGTCCCGGCGAATTTGGACAATATTTACGCCACTGGCAAACTTCTTAGGTGTGAATTTTTTGGTTACTGACTCTGGCGCCACAGGTAGCTCAAGGCGCTGCCTGTGTCGCTGCTTTTTCCAATTTTTCTGTTTTCGTCCGTTTTGGCTCTAATTTCGCACATTTCGCCCCCGATTGATCCCGGATCATTCCTACACATAAAAATACCTCAAATTAATATAAATCAACATATTTCACATCCTATCCACGAAACAAAAGTAAAATATGAGGCGATGTACACAAAAATATATATACTTTAAGCAAAAAAGCCACTTGTGAACAAACCTAAATGGAACTCGTTATTTGCTGGAAATGGTATGACCTTAACCTATTTCCCCCCTCAGATTGTTAATGGAGAAACTAGAGTACAACTAGAAAAAGTTGAGATAGGCAATGAAGTGGAAAAGCGGAAGAATGCCTTTATTGTCTATGTTATGGGAGAAACACCAAGGTACTCCCTTATGCATAGGTACATATCCCATATGTGGAATACCATAGCTACACCGAATTTGTATCTTCATGAGGAAGGTTACTATGTGGTTCGATTTCAAGATGTTAAATATATGAATGAGATTCTATTCTCTAGCCCCTACACTATTCGAAATCAACCAATTATTTTAAAACCATGGACCCCTGTTTTGATTTTAGCCAGAAGTTTATGATTGGAATTCCAATGTGGGTTAAGTTCTCAAAATTGCCTATGAGCTGTTGGGATTGTGGTTCCTTGGGAAGAATTGCTAGTGCGTAGGGAAACCTTTGTTTGCTGATGAGTTTACAACTAAGCAAACAAGGCTTTCATATGCTAGAATACTAGTTGAAGTGAATGTGTCCAAACCACTGCCTGACAAAATTAAAGTTATGGAGCTCAATGGACAAAAAATTCAGCAGGAGGTGGAATTTGAATGGAAGCCTCAATTTTGTCCTCAATGCTTAACTATAGGACATGTATCCTCTCTGAAAAAACCTGAACAACACTTGATGGAGAGGCAAATACATAACAAGAGAAGAGGTGAACAAAAAAAGGTGGTTCAGGAATGAAAGCCTAAAGAAGTACCATCAACTAGCCAAACTGTGGACAAACAACAGCTGGATCATCTTGAGGTAGCTCAGCCTAGAGTAGCAATTAATGAAGGCAAACACCAACAACAAGAAGCTGATTCACAAATTCAAGAAGTAACTCCAGATGGAACAATGAGGAATGCCTCTAAAGGCAAGGAGCAGATGCCAAGCCAATAATTGAACTTGATCAACTTCCCACAGTTGAGTGCTGTTATGGCTAGCAAATCTAATACTAGAAGATTATGACTTTGCAAAGAGAGGATCAGAGAACCAGACAAGCAAAATTTCGTGACTTAGGAGGTAAAACAACTTCTTAATGACTTAGCTTACATGGAACATTAGAGGTGTAAATAAAGTGTATAAACAGAGAGAGTTAAAGAAGTATATAAGATCAAAAAATATCAAATTAATGGGGCTGCTGGAAACCAAATTAAGCAACATACATGTCCACATATTGCTAAGACTATTGCTACTAATTGGGGTATTTTAAATAACTACACCTTTGCTTCCAAAAGGGAGAATCTGGCTTATGTGGGATCAAGGGACTTACAATGTAACAATGCTGAAAATGGAAGCTCGATTATTACATTGTGAAGTTGGAGATTTCTCCTCTAATTTTCAATATGTCCTGACTATTGTCTATGGAATCAATATTGTGGAGGAAATGAGATCTCTATGGGACACTCTTTAAAATATCTCATATAATACTAATAGCCCATAACTAGTGTGTGGGGATTTTAGTGCAATATTGTCGACTACTAATAGAATGAGTTGTCACCCTGTGAGTTCCAATGAAGTGAAAGATTTCTCGGATTGTATTACATCCACTCTACTAAGTTAATTACAATGGAAGTATGAATTATTCACATGTTAACAAGCAACAAGGATTAGATAAGGTTTGTAGCAAAATTGATTGAGCATATGGTAACTGTGATTGGATGATGATGTGGGGCTATATTGTCTTAGAATATAACCTCCTTAACATTTCAGATCATGCCCCAGTGCTATTGACATTGAATACTGTGAACCATACCATCATAGTTCCATTTAGATTCTTCAACATATGGAGTGATTATGCATAATTCGTGGAGATAATTGATACCCGCTGGAAGAAACAACTTGCTAGAGATCCTATGCCGAATGTGTGGAACAAGCTAAAGGCTCTGCAACCAGTTTTCAGATAGCTGAATCAAAGAGAATTTCAAGCCACAACATTTAAAAGTGAGAAGGCAAGAGAAGAATTACACTGCATCCAAACTGCACTGGTAGCTAGGTATGATGACAGTCTAGTGACTAAGGAGAAAGAAGCTTTAACGAATCTTGAAAAATGAAACCTGCTTGAGGAGAGTATATTAAGAAAAAAGTCTAGAGCCCAATGAATACAGTTGGCAGACTCAAATTCTAAGTACTTTGCTGCAGACATGAAGGAAAGGAGCCAAAGGAAGCAAATCATGGAACTCAATTCCCTTTCAGGTGCTAAGCTAATTGATCCTAAGGAGCTTAGAGATGAGATTGTATCATTCTACAAAGGTTAATGGGTACTTCTAGTCCCCCACTAAAGGTTGTCAACAAAGTTACAATGAGCAAGGGTCCCAAGCTAAGTCATGAACAACAAATCTCCTTGTGTGCTCCAGTTACTGATCAAGAAATAGTTGACGGACTTAGCACAATTGGAAATGATAAATCTCCAGGGGTGGATGGTTATAATGCTTATTTTTTAAGAAGTCATGGAGTAAGTGGGGCCAGTAATTATCAATGTTGTAAGAATATTCTTTGAGAGTGGCAAGATGAGTCGAGCTATTAACTGTACTTCTCTCACCTTGATCCCTAAAACTGATCACCCTGCTATTGTGAAAGAGTACAAACCAATTGCTTGTTGTACTATTTTGTACAAAATCATTTCCAAAGTACTTGTGTCAAGACTCCAAAAAGTTATTGCATCAGTAGTATGTAAAGCACATGCTGGAAGATATCTGATAACATATTCCTTGCTCAAGAATTGGTTAAGTCCTATGCAAGGAAGAATATTTCCCCTAGCTGCATGATAAAAATAGGCCTTCAAAAGGCAAATGATTAAGTGGAATGGATATTTCTGGAGCAAGTCCTAGATGAACTTGGTTTTCCTAGACAATTAATTATGTGGACCTTAGAATATGTGAAGACATTCAACTACTCTATATTGATTAATGGTGAATCCACAACCCCATTTGATGCAGCTAAATGACTAAGATAGGGAAATTCAATCTCTCCATTTCTCTTTGCCTTAGCCATGGAGTATTTAAGCAGGAAACTTAATGAACTGTAAAGAAACAAAAAGTTCAAGTATCATCCAAAGTGCTCTAAACTAGCAGTGACTCATTATCATTTGTAGATGATCTACTATTATTCTCCAACTATGTTTCCATATTGAATAAGTGTTTCTTGGACTTCTCTTCTGCTTCAGTTATTCAAGCTAACAAAGGAAGAGCTCCATTTATTTTGGAGTTGTCACTCAAGTCACTCAAGATCAAATCCTATATCAGTTAGGATTTCCAAAATGAGAGCTCCCCTTCGCATATCTGGGAATCACCGTGTCTACAAAAAAAGATCTCATTATTACAATAGCAGACTTTGATTAACAAAATGGTATCCAGAATCTCATCTTGGACTGCAAAGAAACTCTCATATGCAGGGAGATATCAGTTAATCCAAACAACGCTCTTTAATATTCAAGCAAATTAGTCTCAACTGTTTGTTATTCCTTCAAAAGTACTAAGTACAATTGAGGCCTATTGTAGAAGCTACTTATGGTCTAGTTTGAACACAATCACAAGGAAAGGTCTAATTTCTTGGGACAATGTTTGCACTCCAAAATCAGTTGGTGGTCTAGGCTTTCTTAATATACGACTATGGAATAAAGTTGCAATAGTTAAGGTAAGTTGTGATATTGAGCATAAGGCAGATAGGCTGTGGATCGGGTGGTTACATGCCATTACATCAAGAACCAGCAATTTAATCAAATTCCTATTCTTCAACAGGTAGTATGGATGGTAAGGGAAATATTTGAAGCAAGAGACACAATGGCACGACTTTAAGATACCAGGTCAGGCAGTTTAATCAAACAGATTTACCTTAAGCTTATTGGTGATAATGAGAGAATAACTTGGAAGACTTTGAGATTTGGAAATGATGCTAGACCAAAAGCCCAATTCATAGTTTGGTTGCAGGTGCATGGGAAGTTAATGACCGTTGATAGACTTGCTTCCTGGGGGATAACTGTTGATCATATTTACAATCTATGCAACAGTTACAATGAAACAAGAAACCACCTATGCATGGAGTGTCCTTTCTCTATCATAGCATGGGAAGGAGTGTTGAAATGGATGCAGGTTCCTCTCTCCAGGACTTCGCGATAGGAGCTATTGGAGAAATGGATCATCAAAGCATCAAAGGACAAATCACAAAGAGCTCAAATCTTCAAATTGACTTATACTGGATGTCATAGGGTGTACATGGACCGGGTTGGTTCGGTTTTTATCAAAACCGAACCAGACCAATTATATCGGTTTAGATTAGTTCGGTTTTGTCGAAGTTTTCGGTTTTTTTTTACATGAATATTATTCCAATCTTACTTTTTTAAAGTTATATATAAAGTTTTGATAAGTGAATATATGTTTAGTAAATATTGAAAAAATTGACAAACACATGATCTATTAAAATATTCTAATGGGAGAATTTTTTAGTAATACATGATAGTTATTTTCTTAGTCGTCTAACAATAATTTACGTTAATGTACGCTTTCTAGGTTAACACGTGAGAGGACCCCAAATATTGGACTTTAACCGAATTAGAACATCTATTTGCCAATTTATCTTATCATTCAACCAAAGGAGAAAATAATTAAACATTGCAGATGGTTTGCAATTCTGTTGAACAAAGTTTAAAGGATTTTCGGTACACTTTTTTCTCACGGTGATCATATTTTAGTTTCCGTTTGGCCAAATTTTTTTCCAATAATTTTTTAAAATTATTGTTTGTTCATAAGTTTTAAGAACTAGAAACTTCCAAAATTTTCAAGTAAAATATGTCAAAACATAACTTCAATTTTCTTTTTTTTATCAAATTTATGTCTAAATGATAGCTTAAAGTCCGAAAACGAAATGAAAATATCAAAACATAAAGGACGCAATTGCAAAAAATACACATAAAATTCAACCGACTCCTTCTCCGTTTGCGAAATTCCTAGGGTTTTAACATTTTAACCAAAAGCCAAAAATACCATGAAATTAGCTCCACTAGACACCGTACAAAACGCTCACGACGACTCCATTTGGACGGCGGCATGGATTCCGTCGACGGAGGAATCTCCGGCGCTGCTTCTCACCGGAGGTCTCGACGAAACCGTGAGGCTATGGGATCCGAAAAACTTCACTTGTATTCAAACCTACACCGGTCACTGCCTCGGCGTCGTATCTGTTACAGCTCATCCTACTCGGAGAATTGCGGCATCGGCTTCTATAGATAGCTTTATTAGAGTTTTCGAGGTTGATACGAATAACACCATTGCTACTCTCGAAGCTCCTCCTTCCGAAGTCTGGCAATTGCAATTTAGTCCCAATGTAAGTAAGGAATTGGAAATTTATAGTGTTCTCGTACAAACATTTATGCATAAAGTTACGGTCTTTACTAGCAGGGGGCCGATGCACGCCTAAGGAAGACGTGACACCACTTCAGAAAATTTTACTAAATATACGTATTAATAATGCGAGGAAATAGATAAGTAGGAAAAAATTACACCATTGACATAAATTGTCTCTTGATGTGTTGGCCATGTGTTTGATTTTGCTCTAAGAGGTTTGATGTGTTGGCCATGTGTTTGATTTTTCTCTAAGAGGTCTGAGGTTCGAACCTCAACTATAAGTAGTTAAAAATTGTTATCAAGTAGAATTGAGCTCATGACCTTTTCTAACTTAACACTCAACGAAACCAATAGACTAAGGTTATTTCTTGTCTCAAAATACGATAATTAAAGTTATTATTCTCGTTCATCTATAAATTTCGACACCCTTAGAAAAATTCCTGCTTACGCCCCTGTTTACTAGGTTTTCATTGGTTTGGTTAGAGACTTGTATGCTAGTGCTAAGAGAACCTCCTTTTATAACCGAGAAATCCTCAACCTTTCCATTTAAATAGCCACACGTAACAAACTGTGTTCTTACCGCTAGATTGCTAGAACAAAGCAGGGGGCTAGTGCTAAGAGAACCTTTAGCTTAAAAAAAACTATTTTTTTTGGTTCTAAGAGACAGATTATTCGCTATTTGAATGATATCGTCAGGTCCAGTACCAAGCGGAATTTATAACGACATAGGCGACCCAACTAGTTTGGAGTTGAGGGTCAGTTGATTAAATTGATTGATGTTTAGTTGTTTACTGGTAGTCGATGTTCTAGCGATTTCTCTCTTTTTCTCATCTTTTTGATTTGCTGTTGGACAAATATTAGCTATTCTTCTAGTGCTAAGTAAACTGTTAATGTTTGTCCTAGGAGTTGATTTTAAGGTTAGGGGATTATGCACGTCACTTGCATTGCTATACAAAACTCTTGTAAACATCGGCCTTGGTGCATCAACCTTCTTTCCTGTTCCTTAAAAAGTACTTAAAGTCTGTATAACAATATGAGTTTGCCTTATTTTCATGTTTTGAAAGGAAATAACTGCTTTTACTAGTTTAGTTGATGAGCCGTGGTGCCAAAATTCCTCAAAGATTTCAATGCGTAGGCCTCAACAACAACAACAATAACAACCTAGTAAAATCCAACCAGTGGGGTTTGGGGAGGGTAGAATGTACGCAGACCTTACCCCTACTCCAGAGGGGGTAGAGAGGCTGTTTCCGGGAGACCCTCGGCTCAGAGACAATAGATCTGTGACAACAAAACCCAAAAAATAATAGCAACGTGAGAGACATCAAATAAATGAAAAAGCAGTAAGCCAGTAACACAGATATTATGCAAAAGTGTGAAACACAACATAAATCACTAGCAGTGCTAGACAAAACACGATCATACTCGTCGGTACAAAGAGGAAAACCGCTCGACTACCCTTTAACCTACAACCCTAATGCTCGACCTCCACACATGCCTCGGAAATCTAGAGCAGCGCCAAGTCTTGTCTGATCACCTCGCCCCAATACTTCTTAGGCCGCCCTCTACCTATTCTTGTACCTGCCAAAGCCAACCGCTCACACCTCCTAACGGGGGCATCCGAGTTTGTCCTCTGCACGTGTCCGAACCATCTAAGTCGCGCTTCCCGCATCTTGTCATCCACCGGAGCCACGCCCACCCTCTCCCGAATATCTTCATTCCTAATCTTATCCAGCCTAGTGTGCCCACACATCCATCTCAACATCCTCATTTCTGCTACTTTCATCTTCTGAATATGTGAATTCTTGACTGGCCAACATTCAGCCCCATACAGCATGGCCGGTCTAACCACCACTCTATAGAACTTACCTTTGAGTTTCGGTGGCACATTCTTGTCACGTAGACCTTTGGAATGTCTTGTTGTTGCTAGAAGGCCATAAGATCCTTCATAAGTAGAATGATTTGGATACCTAAATTCTTTTTGGCCGATTCCTGAATGTGTGGAGTAATGAGGATCTAGCTCTTGAGATGTTGATGGAAACAGCACACCTATTTGATGAAGTGGTGAATATTATTAAGAAACAGACTCTGTATCGACCAGTACTTCGTGCTGTCTTTGTTGCAACTATGTTTTGAAGTTTGGTGCTCTCCTCTTACTTACCTTTATGGTTTGTTCATGTAATTGGACGTATGATGTCGGAATCGCAATGGCAACATAGAAGTGGGTAGCTTACTGATACTGAAATAGCTGGGATCTGCTTATATTATTGGATTGAGACAAAAAATGAGGAACTTTGTTTGATTGACCTATCAATTCAATTTAACTGCGTTTGAGTCCTAAAGTAGTTTGGGTCAATTGGCCTATCAAAACAGAAGAAACAGAACAAGAAGTTCTGTTTGATTATGTTCTACATGGTCTTCAGTAATTGGGATTCTTTTCCTTTATTAAGAGTTAAATGGAGCATTTGAATGTTTCCTTATCATTCCCACATGTATCATCTTGTTTGATTTTGACATCTGTCTCATCATACATCGCGACTTGCTTCAGCCAGTATGTATGTTACTTGATCCTTTATGGTATTCAAGGTTTGTGATAATGCAATGCCTCTTTTATAGAATTTAAATTTCCTGTACACATCTTTATGGAAAGTTTTAGGTCGCGCCCCCTTATGGTTCTCACACTTTCCAGGGTAGCACTCTGGCAGCAGCTGGTGGTGGTAGTTCATCGGTCAAGCTATGGGATACTACTCAGTGGCAACTTATTACCACATTGTCAATTCCTCGTCAAGGATCCGCCCCGCAACCATCTGAGAAAAGCAGCAACAAGAAATTTGTCCTTTCAGTTGCATGGAATCCTGATGGTAGACTTCTTGCTTGTGGTTCAGTTGACGGCACTATCTCTGTTTTTGATGTAGCACGTGCCAAATTCCTTCACTTCTTAGAAGGCCATAGCATGCCTGTGCGATCTCTCGTGTTTTCACCTTCGCTTCATGATTCAAGGATACTCTTCTCAGCATCAGATGATGGTCATGTACATGTATATGATGCTGAGGGTAAAACCTTGCTAACATCTTTGTCGGGTCATTCAAGTTGGGTTCTGAGTGTTGATGTCTCCCCAGATGGAGCAGCAGTTGCAACAGGGTCAAGTGACAAGACAGTTAGGCTGTGGGATCTTAAGATGAGAGCAGCTACGCAGACTTTGACCAACCATACAGATCAGGTTTGGGCTGTGGCTTTTGGTCCGACATCAAGGGCTGATGTTCGGTCTTGTATGCTTGCGAGTGTGTCTGATGACAGGAGTCTATCGTTCTATCAGTACTCCTGACTGTCATGGGCTAATCATCCGTTCCATGCTTGTATGTTAGTAGGATGTATCAAGAAATTTTTTGGCCTCTTTTCTGGCATGACATCATCTTTGACATAAGGTTTGAGTATCATACATATGCAATGCTATTTATTTTGTGTCTAGAGAACGCATTAATTTAGCATCTAGTAGGGATTTTCCTCCAATGTCGGGGGTCTTGCGTCTTAATTTTATTTTCGTTTGTTTCGCTTCCAAAAAATAATTCAAATATTAGATCACAGGCACCCTATCTATCCGAAGTTTGCAAGCATATGTTTGACCAGAGAAAGCTACATGTGATCACATGTGCGATTCAGAGGCGGATGGGTTCAATTTTTAAGGTTTTGGTATTGAACCCATTATATTTTTAAAGTTATGGATTCAATTTTTAAGGTTTTGAAAAGTTATGAGTTCAATTGAACCCGTCGTCAACACTCTAAATCCGCCTCTTGTGCGATTGCAACTACGAATATAATGAAAAAGGTACGTGGTGTTTTTCTTATTGTTTTTTTTATTTTAATGTTCTTGTTTTTTTCCCCTCCTTGTAGTCGACGAGCCAATACGACCTCTTTGAAATTGCCATTCATAGAGGTGCGAAGGTAAAAATGTCTCTCGATGCATGATATCCTAATACAACAATAACAACAAATTCAGTATATTTTATTTTATTTTACGCAGACCTTACGCCTACTCAGGGAAGCATGAGATCCAGTGGCGGAGCCACATATACCCAAGGGGCGATGCCTCTTCGTCGAAAAATTATATTTAGCTCGGTAATTTTTAAAAAAAATAATATGTATACATACTATATAATGACACCTCTTGACTTTTTGGTGAATATATTTTATTGTATTTTGATCCCTTAATGAAAATTCTGCTCCGCCACTGATGAGATCCCAACGTAAGGGTGGTTAAGTGGACATAAGTTTCTAGAACAAGAATGTAAGACGTTCTAATTATTTTATTTATTTATAAGGAAAATAAAGATATTTTTGAAAGTGTAGTAGTTTATTCATCCTTGTCGCTAGGCAATTATTAGAATGTTTCATTGGAAGCCAATCTCGTCTTCATTGAATGTAGATATTAAATTGGAAGTAGGTAGCTTTTAATTCTCATTGGACTTGGGAAAATTAAAAGCTACTTCAGTTTCCTCTTAGTATATGTTTCTGATACCAAAATGATTTGACCTCGTAAAGTGGAAAAAACTTTAATTTCTAGAAGAACATCGTTTTTTTTCCTCACTCGATATTCGGTACCCACATTGGAACATTGGGGTTCGATTAATCTGAATTCCCGTCGGAAAGTCCTACATTGGGGGTAGCGCTCCCTAACAATAGAAGAACACCGTTATTTGGTCGTCCAACGGGTAACTTTACTCGCATTTAGCCACATAATAGAAAATTTTGTTCTACTCCCTCCGTTCACTATTTGGCACGTTTTCACTTTTCACGCCCTTAAAAAAATACTCCCTTCGGTTCACAATAAGTGACCAGTTTCCTTTTAGCACGCCCATTAAGAAAATACTAAATTCTATACAAAAATACATACTATGACTAAACTACCTCTAATTAAACATTTAATGTGAGGAGTAAGAAACTTTTTTGGAATATGTACATAGATGTTATTTTGTAAAAACAAATTGAATTCTTTCTTGATTACATAACTGGATACTTATTTTGAACCAAAATGAAAAAGGAAACTGGTCACTTATTGTGAACCGGAAGGAGTAATAAATAAGTGCATAATTTATCATGATAGCCATATTAATTGATGCATATGAATTTGAGAAAATGATTTAAAATGAGTAATAAATATTATCGATATAACAGGGGGAAAAATGTATTTTTCTTGATATGTATAAAGTGAGAGAAAAGGAAATAATTATCCTTCATCTGAGATACTAGCAAATATGAGAAAGGTATTTGGACATAATTTGTTTAAAGTTTAAAAAAGTAAAATGCTCCACTTATTCCCTTCGTTCCATAATAAGTGATCATTTGATTTTTTTATATTTATTTGAAATACGTGTCCTTTTTACCTAATAAAGAATAAATTAACTTTAATTTTTTAATTTATCTTTATGTATATATTTCAATTTATCAAGTTAACAATACTTAAATTTTAAATAAATATAATTTAATCAAAATATTTCTTTTCTTTCTAAGAATTAGTATTTTCTTAAAGAGTGTGTCGTATCAAAAGGTCACGTGTCGTGAATAAGAGAGCATATTTGTTACGGTGTAATGAATGCCTTTTCTGGTAATGTTTGAGATGGAATTAATTGATGCATGGCTTGCTGTTTCATCAGCCTCGACAATTGCAATCGGCCAAGTTTGTATTTTACTACTTTGTACGTGTTGCGTGTGTACCCATATTAAGGAATAAAAATATTTTAAAAATTATAAATATCAATAGGAAACAATATTACTTCTTATAAATACTTATGAAATTTTTTATATTAATTTTTATGATTTAATATTGAATTTGCAATGATCAAATAATTTTGTTTACTGTAAAAATAGTAATTACAATTATATTTAATTAAGTGGTTCTTAAAATACGTAATTTATCTTAATATCAGTTGTTGAACAATTGTGGCTAAGTGCGTTAAGGCAGAGTATAACGAAAGCAATTAGAAAGCTACAGAAAAGCAAACCAGAGCGCCTTAGGTCGAAGGCTCGATGTAGACCTCGAGGGTCTATGAGACCGAGGTCCGGAGCCTGGGTCGGAAGATCGATGGAGCTATAACAGATTTGTGGGCCTTGGGATATGCGATTTATGATCAATGATAAGCTATAAATGAAGAACAAGTAATGAAAAACAACAAATGTGAGTAAATGAGTTAATAAAGAGATATAGAGAATGTTCTGATATTAAAGCAGAGAATGTTCTTGTGCCTTGTATTCAATATTGTAATGTGTCTACAAAGTGACAAGAGTTCCCTTTATATAGCAGGGGGTCCCACTATAGTACATCAACATTTATTACAAAGATTTTGATTGATTCAGCTAGTTAATGCCCAAGTACGAAATCGTACTTCATTGCAGAGTTGCCTGCCTCGATCTCTGTGTCGCTCCTTGTGTCGACTCCAGGTCCATGTCCTTTTGGGTCGAGGGTACGCGGGGCTTCGAGATAAGACTCGGAGCCGTACTTGAGACCTCATATGAATAAGCCACCGTATATAAACATAAAATTGGCCCCTCCAAGTTTAGCCGTACACAGATAGTCCTTGCGTTTCTTATAATGAAGTGATAAGAAATGACCTTGACGTGGATCTTTCCCGGGCCTTTCACGATGATGTCATATTCGTGACGTGATCCTACCATACGACTCGAAACATCCCGTCGAATCGTCTCCCTAGGACATTGATTGTTCTGCCTTTTCATTTTTTTCAAAAGGGGTAATGATGTCGGTTGGTTTCCCCATAAGCATTGATTGCTTATTCAGTAAGGTTACCGCCCTTCTATAAATAGGGGGTTCCTGACTTCAAACTCCATTCTTCCTATCCTAATCAAACTTAAATCTTTTCCATTCATCTATGTTTTTTCGTCTTTATGGTGCAAACATATGTCTGCATGGTCATTTGGTGGTGGTCCTTCGAGCCCGACCATGACTTCATTCCCGAAGTCCTCCCCTACTAATCGAGGTTATATTGGGTTGTTGTTATTATTGTTACTGCTGTTGTCGGCCCGAGGAAACGAGGGAATGGCCTCGAGTGCCCTTCGTGCCGGAAGGAATGAAGAGCATATACTGATGCCCATCTCTCTTAACTTCAACCGGATATGGTATTTCGCCCTTTTTGCCTCCCGCGAGGCGAGGAGGCAATGTCCACCGACTCCGGCGTCCCACACCGGTTCGATGTTTTGAGAAGGGGCTCCCTAGTAGCAGTGATGGGAGTTTTAAGGAAGAGGAACATGGTGTCCGCCCGTTGCCGCTCCGAGAAGCCCGAAGACGCTGACTAAAGGTCCGTTGCGGGGGGGTCCTCGAGGGTATACCCTCGAAAGATAGGCTTTCATATGTAGATTAGGCCTTTATTTTATACTTCTTTGTCGTTGTGTAAATATTCCCTTGTGTGCTTTGTAAACATCTTCTATCAACATAAGAAAATCTTTTAATTTTCTTTTGATCCGGTCTAGGATTTTGTTCTGTCTTCTGTTTGTGCAAACTCATGTGTATGATTGGCCTGAAAATCAGACTCTTATCAAGACCAATATTACGTTCTTTAAGACTTCGAACCCTTTTGCTGGAGCCGGGATTGCTTTTAGTTGGGCGAGGGCCGGACCTCGGCTTCTCTGTAGCAGAGGCGGTCTACTGACAATCTTCGAGTGAAAACTTTTCCCCTGTCTTGGGAACCTCGGAGAATTCCGAGGATGGCCTCCGAGTGGATATCCATTTTGGCCATAAAAGATTGAACCGTTATTTGCTCAAGCTCGAAAAATAAGCATAGCTCCGAGACTTCACCAATAATTTTTGAATGAGGCGTGCTTGGGCCCGAGGTAGCTTATGGGCTTTATGACTGAGCATCTACCCGAGCCTCGGGGGTGCAAATAGCTTTAAGGTTTGCACGTCTATTTTTAGCGAGGAACTTGTTTTGTACTGAGGCAGATGTTGGGCCCGAGCAGAGGTTGCGCTTCATGCCCATTGCTTTGCCCGCGGGGGTCATGGGTCTGGGGTTTATTCCCCGAGATTGACCCTTTGGGTTCTTGCCTTGGGCAAATGATTTTGTGATGGTCCAAGACCGGTCGTGGATTTCCGCGCTGGCTTCCCATATCCTTATGTGTTGGCCCCTCGGGTGTTTTCAAGCACGGGGTTAACGTCCCCTTTTAACTGGCCTATAAGCCCTTTAAGGTTAGCCCGGAGTCTCATGCGTGCCTTGCCCTTAGATGTTTCCAGTCGTTCGTCTAGTGCTCATTCTTTGAGCCGAGTTGTGGCTCGGGCTCATTAGTCCTTAGATTTTTGAGTTGGCCTGTAGACTGGCCTAAAAATCTCTTAGGCAATTTTTAGTTGATCATTTCGGGCTCAGTCTCCGAGCAAGGTTATGACTCGAGCTCGTCGATCCTTTAGGTTTCGAGTCAGCTCGTGGGCCCTTTGCGCTGGCTTCAAGGCTCTTAGGCGACTTTTAATTAACCATTTCGGGCTCAGTCCCCGAGCCGGGTTACGACTCGAGCTCACTGATCCTTTAGGTTTCGAATTAGCCTGTAGGCCTTTTGCAATGGCTTCAAGGCTCTTAGGCGACTTTTAATTAACCATTTCGGGCTCAGTCCCCGAGCCGGGTTACGACTCGAGCTCACTGATCCTTTAGGTTTCGAATTAGCCTGTAGGCCTTTTGCAATGGCTTCAAGGCTCTTAGGCGACTTTAAATTAACCATTTCAGGCTCAGTCCCTGATCTAGGTTACGACTCGAGCTCACCGATCCTTTAGCTTTCGAATTAGCCCGTAGGACTTTTGCGCTGACTTCAAGGCTCTTAGGCGACTTTCTAATTTAACTTGTCCCGGGTTTAGTCTTCAAACCAGGTTTTGGCTCGAGGATCTGGGTTTCTCTAGAATCAATTCGAACCATCCTTTAGAATGGCTATATTTTCCATTGCTTGAAGATTTACTTGGAGTTTTATCTTGTTCATCTGACTCTTCGACGGCCCAAAAGAACCTCGATTGTGAGTCGTTACGATGAACGGACAAAACTCTTTCTTATGAGCCGACATGAAAATGTTCGAAACTCTTTTACGCGAGCCGACATGAAAATGTTCGAAATTCTTTTATGTGAGCTGACATGAAAATGTTCGAATCTCTTTTATGTGAGCCGGCATGAAAATGTTCGAAACTCTTTCATACACTAAAGGTAGCATGATTTTAACCGGTTCTTTCCAAAAATTATTTCGAAGGATTTGATTTAAGGCGATAGTCGGGCGTCCCCGAATCGCTTGTTGTTGTGGGGCCGGAGCCCATCGACCAGAGTCGCCTTGTTTGGCCGAAGCCCTTAGTTCCGAGTATCGTATCCTCGGCATCTATATCCGAGGGTATGCCTTTTTAGGGGTCTTACAAGTTCGAATATATAGCCTAGGCTTTAAAGTTGGGACTGTGCCTTGCTATTTGAATGCTCTCACTTGGGGGCCTTGTGGTTTCTGACATGCCCGTAGGACATACAGTTTTAAACATATTTGAGGTTACCCTCTTGGGATCTTACGACCTCAGATCTTGATAAATCGAATGCTAATGATAATTGTCTCTTGAATTTGCAAAATGTTTTGATGATAGAACATTCCTTTCATTATTTGATACAAGAATATATGTTTTCGTCATCGAGGGCTCGATCCCCCTACGTGGGCACGGTTCATTCGACCGTTTGACCCGCTACATTATTTTCCTGCCAAAAAACCCTCTTCGGCTTACTTTGACTTGTTTTGCGGGGGCATTCCTCCCCCGGGGTAGTGTCCTCCAGTGGTCGAGGTTTCTTAGAGAGAAGCCTTAAATGCTTGCATAAGTTCTTTCTGACGGACGCATAAATGTTTCCTCATTAAAAACCTTTTCGGTAAAACCTGATCGGAGGAAAAGAGTGCAACGGGTCCGTCGATCCAGGGGACCTTTGGAACTGGCGGATGTTCTGGAGTCTTCTGCCGGATGCCTCCGGGAGATTAGATTTTGGGTAAGCGAAAAGAGACGGGGTCGTAATATTACCTTAGCAGTAGTATCGTTTGAGCATGGATATGTTCTAATTGCTTGTGAGCTGCTCGCCTTCCAAGGTGCCAAGCTTGTATGATCCTTTGCCGACCACCCCATGACACGGTACAGTCCTTCCCAGCTCGGCCCTAGCTTCCCCTCATTAGGGTTTCGAGTGTTCAAAGTGACCTTTCGTAGGACTAAGTCCCCGAATCCAAAATGTCGGAGGTTTGCTCTCCTGTTATAATATCTTTCTATCCTTTGTTTTTGTTCAGCCATCCGGACTAGTGAAGCCTCTAATATCTCATCAAGCAATTCGAGGGCCAGGGTCATGGCTTCATTGTTTGAATCTTCCGTAGCATGATGGAGTCTGGCGCTCGGTTCCCCTACCTCGACCGGTATTAGGTGTACGACGACTCCCCCGTGCTCGACTTGGGAGTGGTTCGATATGCCCACAGGACTTCGGGCAATATTTCTCTCCACCTACCCTTTGAAATTTCCAATTTCTTCTTCAGGTTCTGATGTTTTGTTTGTGGATTCGTCTTGGCCGTTGGCGCATGGATGGTAGGGTGTCGACAAGATCCTCTTGATTTTATGGTCCTCAAAGAACTTTGTTACTTTACCCCCTATGAGTTGATTCCCGTTATCGCAGGTTATCTCGGAAGGGATTCCGAACCGGCATAGGATGTGGTCCCATATGAAGTCAATGACTTCTTCTTCTCTTATTTTCTCGAAGGCCTGTGCTTCCACCCATTTAGAGAAGTAGTCAGTCATAAACAGAATAAATCTGGCTTTACGTGGTGCCGTAGGTAGTGGTACGACAATATCCATCCCCCATTTCATGAACGTCCAGGGTGACAAGACCGAATGCAGTTGCTCGCCGGGCTGATGGATCATGGGCGCGAACCTTTGGCATTTGTCGCATTTTCGAACGAACTCCCTAACGTCCTTTTCCATGCTGTCCCAGTAATAACCTGCCCTGATCACCTTTGGGACTAAGGATTCGGCGCCAGAGTGGTTCCCACAGGTGCCCTCATGGATTTCCCGAAGCACGTAACTTGTATCGTCTGGACCCAGGCATACTGCCAGAGGTCCGTCGAAGGTTCTCCTGTAGAGGGTGTTGTTTTCGTCGAGCGAGAACCTGGCCGCCTTGGCTGGTGGAGTTGATTTCGGCGTGGACATCTTCGATCACCGATCTCGTTAACTGAACCACGGCTCCGGGGAGTATGTCATCCTCATCGCCAAATGACCCCAGGTTTGCGAGGGCATCGACCTCACTATTCTGATCTCGTGGTATATGATTTAAGGTCCATTCCTTGAAGCGATGCAGCGCGACCAGAGTCTTGTCCAGGTACCTCTGTATTCTGTCCTCTCGGACCTCGAAGCTCCCGTTTACCTGGTTAACTACTAGGAGAGAATCACACTTGGCCTCGATGCACTCGGCTCCGAGGCTTTTGGCTAACTCCAGACCTGCAATCACAGCCTCATACTCGGCTTCATTATTAGTCAATTTTGTGGTTTTTATGGATTTTCTAATTACGTGGCCCGTGGGCGGCTTTAGGACTATGCCGAGCTCGGACCCTTTCACGTTAGAGGCGTTGTCAGTGAACAAGGTCCATACCCCATAGGATGTACCCGTTTTCAATAATAATTCCTTCTCTACTTCGGGCACCAGAGTGGGAGCGAAGTCGGCTACGAAATCCGCCAAAATCTAGGAGCAGTTCGAGGTTGATATTCAATATCGTACCCTCCGAGTTCGATGGCCCACTTGGCCAATCGACCTGACAGCTCACGTTTATGCAATATGTTTCGAAGCGGGTACGTCATTAAGACGCAGATGCGGTGTCATTGAAAATAAGGTTTTAATTTTCGAGATGCGCTAATCAGTGCAATGGCTAATTTTTCCAGAAGAAGATACCTGGTTTCAGCATCGCCCAGGTTCCGGCTCACATAGTAGACAAGGAATTGCGTAACTTGTTCCTATCGAACTAGTACACCACTTACCGCTACCTCTAATACGACCAAGTATAGATACAATGTCTCGCCCTCCTTTGGGGTGTGCAGCAAAGGCGGGCTCGACAGATACCGCTTTAATTCTTCCAGGGCGTTTTGGCATTCAGAGGTCCATTCAAAGCTGTTTTTCTTTCTGAGTAGAGAGAAGAAATGATGACTTTTATCTGATGATCTCGATATGAACCGTCCCAAGGCCGCTATCCGCCCGACGAGCCGTTGTATGGCCTTCACGCTGTTAACCACCGTGATTTTCTCGATGGCTTTGATTTTGTCGGGGTTGATCTCGATTCCTCTGTTTGACACCATGAAACCCAGGAACTTTCCCGATCCTACCCCTAAGGCACATTTCTCGGGGTTGAGTTTCATGTTATAGGTTCTGAGGATATCGAACGTTTCCTGCAAATGGGTTAGATGGTCCTCTGCACGCAGAGATTTAACTAGAATATCATCGATATATACTTCCATGGACTTGCCTATTTGACATTCGAACATTTTATTAAACAACCGTTGGTACGTAGCCTCGACGTTTTTCAGCTCGAAGGGCATGACGTTGTAGCAGTACATACCATATTTTGTAATGAACGAAGTCTTTTCCCTGTCCTCGGGGTTCATTTGGATCTGATTATACCCCGAGTAGGCATCAAGAAAGGTAAGTGTCTCGTGCCCTGCCGTAGCATCGATCAGGCGGTAGATGTTGGGCAATGGGAATGAATCTTTAGGGCATGCCCTATTCAAGTCCTTATTATCTACACACATTCTTAATGTATTCCCCTTCTTGGGCACTACCACTACATTAGACCGCCAGTCGAGATATTTTACCTCCCTAATAGAACCTATTTTGAGGAGTTTCGTTACCTCATCCTCGATGAATGCATGTTTTACCTCGGATTGAGGCCTCCTTTTTTGTTTCACCGGTTTGAACCTGGGGTCGACGCTCAGTCGATGGGTGGATATTTCGGGTGGAATCCCTGTCATATATAAATGGGCCCAAGCGAAACATTTGATATTATTGATAAGAAACTGAATGAAATTTTCCCTGAGTTCGGGGGTTAACCTCGTCCCCAGATATACCTTTCGATCCGAAGGTTTCCCGACCAGGATTGCATGTTCAAGCTCTTCGACAGTTGATTTAGTTGCGTACGATTCTTCGGGAGCGACGAAGGTAAGAGGGGTGAGGAAGTCCTCCTCGATATCCTCAGGAGTTATTCCCTCTTTTGATTCCTTCCAAGTGAGGGGCGTTGGCGCCGATGGGTTGTTGTGAACAACGAACATTTCCCTGGTCGCATGTTGCTCTCCATATACGGTTCTTATACCGCCTTCCGTTGGAAACTTCATCATTTGATGGAAAGTTAATGGTATCGCTCGCATGTTGTGTATCCATGGCCTTCCGAGCAGTGCGTTGTACCTCATGTCCCCTTCTATGACATCGAACTTAGTGTTCTGGATCGTCCCGACTATGTTGACTGGGAGGGTGATCTTCCTTTTCGTCGTTTCGTCGGCCCTGTTAAATCCGTTGAGAGTTATCGTAGTAGGTATGACTCGGCCGGGCATCCCAAGACGCTCCACTACTTCTGCCCTGATAATGTTGGCAGAGCTACCTGGATCCACAAGAACGCGTTTAATTTGAACATTATTCAAGAGGAAGGAAATTACCAGCGCGTCATTATGCGGGTGAGGCGGGGTCTCGGGATCCCCGTCGCTGAATGTGAGGATGCCTCCGGGTGCGTGGCTCTGAATCTGTCCTTCCGCCGCAGCCGATACTTTAGCCCGCTTAATCACAGGCCCCTGCGGGACGTCGTTTCCCCCGACAATCATGTATACGGAGTGATGGAACTTTCCTGCTTTGTCCTTTCGAGCTACTATTTTTCCTCGGGGAAGATCCTCGACTCGACCGCAGGCAAACCCTCCCAGATACCCTTTACTGGCTAGCCGAGCTGCTTTTTTCTGAAGGTGTCTGCAATCCTCTGTTCGATGACCGTAAGTACCGTGGAACTCACATATTAGGTTAGGGTCCCTCTGAGAGGGGTTCGACGATACGGGCTTTGACCATCTGGTATCTCTGATTTTTCTCATGGCTTATATGATGCTCGAAACATCGTCCCTGAATTTGTATCGGGTTGAGTGGAGCACCCTTGTTGGCTCTGTGTGCCTATCGGACCTAACTTTGTCTGATACCCTACTTTGGTCCGTTCTTGATTTAGTTCGGGGCTCGTTGACCCTCATGGCGCCCCGTCGATTCTTAACGTAAGGTTGATATCTTCCCCCGCCCCCCGTGACTCCGACTTTCTCTCTGGGAGCCTTGACCTTATTTTCCTGGCAAGGTTTCTGAGAATTCTCATGAAGGCAGGGTCGGTCGCTGGTCTTTTATTCCCTAGATTTTCTGATACCGGCCGTATTCGGGGGGTTGTTGCTGGTGCAGGCGTGTTCGAAATTCTTTGATGGTTTTGTAACTGAGAAATCGCTGCTTGTTGCGCTTGGAGAATTTCAAAGATTATTTGGAGATTTTCTTTCCCGTTCTTTTGTACGGCGGTTTCCTGCTCCCCTCGCTGGTCTGTTCGTTGCGCGCTCCAGTTGGTGTGTAGATTGATGTCGTTGTGCCGACCGTCACTTGAGTCTGTTCCCTTGGTGGTTGGCTCCATCGTGTTGCTAGGATTTAGCGGAGGTACACCGGCGTTAGGGATGCTTACATCATTCCCTTCGAATCTCTCGAAGCTGCTACTTTTGTACGTGCTTGCTGAGCTGGACATTCTGACCTGAAATCAAAGGGTCTTGGACAAGAAAAAGTGTGACAAGATAACTTGCATTTTTTCAACGAACCAGCACTAAAACAATCACTATTAGTTTTAGCCCCACGGTGGGCGCCAAACTGTTTACCGTGAAAATGGTAATTGCAATTATATTTAGTTAAGTGATTCTAAAAATACGTGATTTATCTTAATACCATTTGTTGAACAATTGTGTCTAAGTGTGTTAAGGCAGAGTATAACGAAAACAGTTAGAAAGCTACAGAAAAGCAACCAGAGCGCCTTAGGTTGAAGGCTCGATGTAGACCTCGAGGGTCTATGAGACCGAGGTTCGGAGCCTGGGTCGGAAGATCGATGGAGCTATAACAAATTTGTGGGCCTTGGGATACTGTAACGACCCGGTCTTTCGTTACGTAAAACCTGCATTATAACTGTTGTTAGTGGCTTATTATATGTTGGTTATTCTATTATTAATGTGTTAGAGTTGATAGGCTTGAAATCGAAATGGTTAAATGAGAATTTAGTCACTTAGTCCTTAAGAACAACCTTAAAATGGGAAAAGTCAACTAAGAGTTGACTTATTGGTAAACGACCTCGGAATACGTATTTTATGGTTCGGATAGCTTCGTTAGGTGATTTGGGACTTAGGAGTGTGTTCAGAATATTTTTAGGATGCCCGATGTAGAATTAGGCTTGAATTGGCGAAGTTAGTATTTTGGCGAATTCCGGTTGATAGGCGAGATTTTGATCCGAGGGTCGGAATGGGATTCCGAGAGTTGCTGTAGTTTCTTTAGGTCATTTTGGACTTGCCCGCAAAATTTCAAGTCATTCGGAAATAATTTGGTTGGGTTTTTGATCAAATGCGCGTTTCGGAAGTTTTTGGAAATCATAGGCTTGAATCCGATGTAATTTTGGTGTTTTGATGTTAGTTTTGATGTTTTTAGAGTGAAAATAATTTTGAATGTTATGGGATATGTTGGTAAGTTTGGTTGGGGTCCCGAGGGGCTCGGGATTGATTTCGGGTGATTAACGGACTCATTCGGACTTGAAAACACTGCTGGTTTTCTGGTGTCAGTGCAGCAGATTTTTACTCTCTGCGATCGCATAGAGCATTTTGAGAGGGGTCATTACTTACTCTCTGCGATCGCATAATTATGCCCGCGATCGCAGAGAACGAGCAGGTTAGGCAGTGAGGTCGCGTGAGGTTTCTTGCGATCGCGTAGAGCGTTTGGGGTCGGGAGGTCAGGAGTGTTGTGCGATCGCGTGCCTAAGGCTGCGATCGCGAAAGTCAAAACCCCTAACACTGTGCGATCGCAGGGCCAAGGCTGCGATCGCGGAGAACAAAATAACTGGGCAGTATTAAAAAGCCCTTCCGCGACTTAAACCCTCTTTTACACCATTGTTGAGCGGAGGAGAGCTTTTTGGGCGATTCTTGAAGGAGAAAATCATTGGGTATCGCAGAGGTAAGTAATTTGATTATTAAAACTCGTTTATGGGCGATTATAGACCATAATCTCAGCCTTTAATTCATGAAAACAGTAGAAAAATTGGGTTTTAGGGCTTGAGATTTTGAGACCTTCAAGGGTTGATTTGAGGGGTCAAACGGACTCCGATATTGGTGTTCTTTATATGTACGGACTCATGGGAAGATGAATAACACTTTTCTGTAAAAATTTATGAGTTTCGGGACGCGGGATTGGGGGTCGGGTTTTGATCGAATTCGGATTTTTGAGTAAATTTGATACCTTTCGATTGGAAAT
>ML294644.1:0-59929 GCA_005239495.1 Nicotiana undulata
TCCAAAAATTGCAAGTCAAGCCTCGATCACAGCCTTTCCTTTAGAATCCGACTCTGGAACGGTGTTATCTAGACATAATCAATCCAAGTATATCAATAATGGCTCAATAAATCAAACCCATAGCCTAATTGTTTATTTCAAAGCATTCTTCCTAAGATTCCAAAATTTGACCCCGGGCCCGCTTGGTCCAAACACGAGGCTCGGACCAAAACCNTATTCAGAATTCTGAAAAAACCAACTCTACCTAAAATCCCTAATTTCCTACCTTAATTTCCATGTTTTTAGGCCTAAAATCTAGTGATTAATTGAATAAATTAAGAGGAAACGAGGTCAAGAGCACTTACCTATAGAGTTATGGCAGTTGGGGAGCTTGATTTTCGTTTATGGGTGGGTTTGAGGAAGAAGGGGGGAGTGAAAAATGGGAGTGACCCGTAATGGGTCTTTTTTTGGGGTTATTAAAATCACTGGGTGTGTTTACCCTTCGCGTTCGCGAAGGTTTGGCAGCTGGGACCTATGCGTTAGCGGAACCAGGGCTCCGTTCACGTAGGTATGACCCCCTAACCCTCCGCGTTCGCGTGCCACTGCCCGCGTTCGCGAAGAACAACCTACCTGACCCCCAGACCCCCCCCTCCATATCTCTGCGTTCGCGCCCCTACCCCTGTGTTCGCGTTGAACAAAAACCCAAGCCACACTATTTACCCTTCGCGTTCGCGTGCCCTTGGTCGCGTTCGCGAAGGGTATCATACCAGACATCAGAAACCTGCAACATCACACCAGATTTTCATGTTTTTCACACCCCGTTAGCTACCCGAAACTCACCCGAGCCCTCGGGGCTCAAAACCAAGAACACACACGACTCCCAAAACATCCTACGGACTTGTTCAAGCTTTTAAATCATCAAAATATCATCAAAAACCATGAATCAAACCTCAAAACTCTTAGAATTTTCTCAAACTTCAAAAACTTCCAAATTTCCCATTTTTGATCCGAAACGCGTCATTTCAAGTCCGTTTTACACCAAACTTCACAGATAGGACAAATAACATATAACAAACCTGTTCAAGGCTCCGGAACCATAATACGGGCCCGGTAACAAGGTTTTCACATAATTATTCATTTTCAAATTCCTTTATAATTTTCAGAAAACAATTTCCTTTAAAAATTTATTTCTCGGGCTTGGGACCTCGGAATTCGATTCCAGGCATACGCCCAAGTCCCATATTTTCCTACGGAGCCTCCGGGACCGTCACAT
Source organism: Nicotiana undulata (assembly GCA_005239495.1). Lineage (NCBI taxonomy): Eukaryota > Viridiplantae > Streptophyta > Magnoliopsida > Solanales > Solanaceae > Nicotiana > Nicotiana undulata. The sequence goes on from ML294644.1 coordinate 1,253, forward strand.
CACGGGTCCGGGTCCGTTTACCAAAAATGTGTACCAAAGTCAACTTTATTCAATTATTCAATTCAAAAATTCCATTTTTACCACATTTTTACATAGAAGCTTCCCGGCTACCTGCCCGGGCTGCGCACGCATATCGAGGTGAGACTAACACAGGCTTTCGAGGCCTCGGAACATAGATTTAGCCAGAATTACTCAAGATGACCTTTTGGGTCATCACAAATCAGAATCGTGCAAAATAAGGAAGGGGATAGCCTCACATACCTTGTATATACTGTCCTAACCTCAAGATACGCAAATGTCACAACTCCTTAATCTACAATAAGAGAAACGACACTATCGTTATCGTTTAAGCGTCATAACTATTATGTATCGACCACAACCTATTTTATGATGAAACAAACAACACCTCCCCTATTTATATGACTTCACACAAGTCAAAACAATAACCTAACAGCCCAAAAACATCAATAATAATCATATTGAGCCTCCCAAAACAGTCCACACACAACCTAATCACTTCACACATAAGACGACCACCGTAGTCGTGTCAAACGACCCGGAAATGTTACAACGAACGACCAGCTCACAACCCTACATCTATATGGTGTTTCTCCACACCCTTCCTCCTCCAAAACTCCACAAAACAGTAGTAAAACACGCAGCCCAACAGCAACACAAAACAGTCCGCTACAAGTCAAATAACTCGAACTCACGGCTTCCGATCACCGTCCCGTGAGTTCTAACTATTAGGAAACACATTTATCAACCTTCCTTGATATTTAAACACTTGAATACAGATATTAGATGTTTCTTAACTATTAAGTAACTTCCAAAAATCTAACTACAAAGAAAAAGAAGAGGCGGTATAATGACACTTACGTCGTAGGGATCGTTTTGATGTTATTGCTTCTCGATTTCATGCCCGGGATGATATTCTTCTTTGAAAACCTAGAAGATATCTTGAGTTTATGTATATGGGTGTTCTCTGGTCGTCTTATGCTGAATAATGAAGAGAAAGCCGACCTAATGTTTATATATATATATATATCAAGTTTGTAAAAGTCAAAGAGGTATTAGCTTGGCACCTTAGGATTGGTTCATCTTCCGACGCTTATATCTTTTTATGCTGATGTTGTATGAACGAATGGTTAAGAGAGTTGGAAACTAAATTCCAAGACCTTCAATTTGGTATATAATATGTCCCAATAAGACCTCATATAATACATGAAATGTATTTCTCAAAAAGCTTTAGTGATCCACCTACTTGTCACTTATGATGTCTGCGCAGTCTCGCAAAATGGCAAATATCTCTCTACTCCTATTTCGTATCGATGAACGGTTTAATGCATTGGAAACTGCACTCATAGATATTCAGTTTTGTAGGCAGATCATCCACTAATTCCAAGTATATCGGGAGAAAATCTCAGTTACATTTGACCTAATGTTAAGCACATTATGAGTGTAACTTATGAAGACCTTTGCCAACTTTTGTTCCACCACTTGCTTCACTTCAAAACGTAGAACTACGATAAAAATTAACTCATAGCATAACCTCCTTATCATTTAATGAACCATAGTCTCACCCTAAAGTACATGTTATAACATTCGAAACTCGTCGACTTTCGGCGAAACTTATTTTCTTCAATTGGTTTAGCTTCTAAGCTTTCCAATCCTCTTGGTACTCGTTATTCATGATCTTAAATATTTGTAACCTCCAACGTAACATGATTAACTTACTTTATATTCCATCAAATAGAATCTTATTTCTGAGCTTACATCAATTGACTTACGATGTACTCTCACGTACGAAAACATGGGGTGTAACAACTATAGTCTCATAACCCCCAATAATAACCACACAAGACTGATATACACGATCCATCATAATAATATCACCCACCAGTGTAGATACATGAACAATAATATCAAGAGAATCATGTGGAATATTCAAATAACAAGCAAAATACAATGACACATAAGAATAAGTGGAACCAGATTCCAATAATACTGAAGCATCCATGTGGCATACTGAAACAATACATGTGATCACGACGTCAGAAGAAACTGCCACTAGCCTAGCTGGAAATGCATAACAACGGGCCTGTCCATTACCTGACTGACTCCCCTTCTAAGGCGACCTCGAACTGATTGATCCCCACCCCTAGATAGATGTCCGGGTGGTGTAGTTATTGGTGCTGAATCCATAGGTTATGTTCTCTGCCGTGGGACTCTACTCATATGTCTAGGGAAATCTCTCTTGAGATGACTCTAGTTTTCACACTCGAAACAACCCTTCCTATGATGAAGCTGGTGAACCTGATAACCTAAATAACTACCTTTGGAACCTTACGCAGATGGACCATGATACGAGCGTTGTGCCGGCAGAGCACTGAATGATGACTAGACTGGGTGAGCATTGTATGAAGTGTGGCCAACTGTAGAACCACAAGGAATCTAATGAGCTGCCTGAGCGGGCCTAAAAGGACGACCTATACCTTGATGTCACTAGCCTCTAGACAAGTCACAGCCAAAAACACCTAAACCATAGGGCCTCTTGGCCTCCCTCTCCTCTCGCTCGAGCCTACGAACATGCTCCAAACGCCTAGCAATCTCAACCAGCTAGTCAAACCTAGCATCTATCTCGGCCTCTTAGTACAAACTACATTGTAGTCCATAGTTGAGGCCTTCAATGAACCTCCTGATCCTTTCCCTCTCAGCAGGGACTAAATATACAACATGACATGCCATCTCCGCGAATCTCATCTCGTACTAGTTCACAGCCATGCCCTTCTAGCATAGATCCTCAAACTCCCTATGCAACTTCTCTCTGCGAGTCAGTGAGAAAAACTTCTCTAAGAAGAGAACTGAGAACTTATGCCATGTACATGGTGTTGCACAAGCTGGTCTGCCTGACATATAAGTCTGCCACCACCTATGTAGGTTGGCCCTATCAGCTGGAAAGTAGTAAAGTCAACTCCATTAGAATCCATAAGACTTGTTGTGCAAAGAATGTGATGAAACTGATCAACAGAACCCTAAGCATCCTCTGACTCTCCTCCACTGAATTGGGGAGGATGAAGCCTCTGAAATGTCTCTAAACTCTTTTTTTCATCAGTCAAAGATGGTCCAACCCCAGCTTGTGCCGCAATAACTAGTTACACTAGCGAAACCTCTTATGTCTGATAATGCTGAACTAGATGCTTCAGTGTATGGGCACATGAGTTTTGGCTCCTCCCCCAGCCTGAGAGGTAGCTGGAGCAACTGGTATCATTCCCCGGCTGAGCCGGGCCAAAGTCTCCTGAAGACCAGGTATAGCAATAGGTACCATTGGTGTCTGAGCTTGTCCCACCAGCTCCACAATATCTAGGGAACCTGCTCCTCCACTGGAGCATCTAGTGGCTCCAAACCAAAAAAATATAAATCTCCAAATTCATAAGGTGATGATTTACAGAAGAAAGCTCTCAATTGAGCAATGACTCCACACACATATCTTCTGAAGAAGACTATCCCTCAATATTTGTGAACCTGCCAAGAGACCTAGAAATATATGAGGTAGATGAGGATCAAGAAGGCATGGTAAACGAACCAATCCTTGAAAGAACACATGAACCCACATCGTCAAAAGCAGTTGGAACTGGTTTCTACACTTTTACCTTGGATAACATCAAGGTTTCAAAGTTGCCCCAAAGAATCCAAAACTTCTATACTTAGATGGTGACCAAATATTTGGTGGAATAAGAAAAGTATATCATCCTGTCATAACTTACTTCATGGTTCTCAGGAATCCTTAGAGATTGGAGGAACTCACTTGGGATTCAAGACAAAAATACTTTCCTTACTTTCCAAGATTTTTCCTTCAAAATCAGAATCATACATGAAGTTTATGTGGAGATACTGGTCAAAGATAAGAAAAGATGTGAAGGCAGCGCTACGAGATGAAGTGTGTGTCATTTGACAAAAATGACACTAACAAGAATTTTCAAAAAATGGAAAAGATATACTTTGAGATAGGCAGAGACAACAACGTGAAGCAAGCCATTGTCTCCTCCCTTCCCAAATTGTTAGCAAGTCAAACCATGACCCTCATTGTAGAAACTTTTGAGTCAATAACAATTTAACAAATCTGCTACATCAGGCAAGCAATTTTTGTCGAATTAGAGGACATTTGTATAAAGCTATCTGCCCTAAAACAAATTATCCAAAACAATCCAGCTCTTGACAAAGCATGTCACTGATACGATCTGATCACTAGATCGAGTTGTTCCTGCCACACACCCAGGCGACTGAAAGGATTCAGGAAGTTCAAATAGCTAAGAACTCTATGTGGGAGAAAACGATAAAGTAGACGCGCAAAATATTTCACACGAAGGAGGCCATGAAATTTTCACAAAAAGAACTGATGCTTTATTGGCCACTAGACTGGACATTTCGCAAGAAATTGTCTCCAATCGAGGATATTCGTCAAACTTCTTGAATAAATTGACGATTAAACTGGTACACATCTCATAGAAGAGGAACTTGAATCCATATTCTCTATGAACCTACTGAAGAAACTTTATTCTCTCTTGATATATACGAAGATCATGGTGATGACCACTACCAAATTACAAAACTAGCAGCCAAAACCTGAGAGGAGATCAACACTCCCATAGTTATCCCTCATGTGGAACCAAAAGTTTATCCATCTAAATAAGATAAGCCAACTCAGTTCATTGCTTTCATGGACACCAGAGTTGCTTGTTTACTCATGAATCCAACTGTTCTCCCTATAGATCAATGGGTGTCGCATCTCAAGGAATTCAATACTGCATCAAATGGAATCCTAAGTACTACATACATCACAAAGCACCCGATCATAATTGAGTTTTCTTACAAGATTGAAGTACAGAATCAAGCTAATAGGGTCAGATGTACCAGAAAAAGACCTTATTGTGGGATTCAACATTTTCAGACAACTAAAAGATCAACTCAAGATCGGAGTAAATGGGATAACCTTTAAGAAGCAATTCAAACCTTATTTCTATATTCCAACGTTATTCCAGATCACCAACAATGAACAAATCGAAGAAATTGAACAAAATATCATCAAACATTTATGTGCGGAACCCCACAAGGATGTTATGAAGAAAGCAAAAGCTCGTTATGGAAGAATGAAGAGTTTTTTAATCAAGCTCCCTTTCAAGAAAAATGAAAACATTAATCCAAAAAAGCTAGTCATTCAAGCATAAACCCGCATGAACCCAGATCATCCTCAGCTTGCAAAAAAGAAGTGCGAAGAACTACTAGAATTTGATTTGATAGAACCATCAAATTCACCATGGTGATGCGCAACATTATATGTCAATAAAAGAGCTGAACAAAAAAGAGGAAACCCCAGTTAGTTATTAACCATCAACATGTTAACCACTTCCTCCAAGATGATAAATTTACTATCCCAAATAAACTCACCCTTTTCTCCCACGTAACCAAGGCCAAATATTATTTTCAAATTTGTTCTTAAATATGGATATTGGCAATTGGGAATCCAACCCGAAGAAAAATCCAAAACGGGATTTTGCACCCGTATTATCATTTCCAATGGGAATCCATGCCATTTGGATTAAAAACTACACCCTCCTTATTCCAAAAAGCCATGATAAAAATATTATAGCCCGTCCTCTATACCTATTTGGCTTACATTGATGACATCCTACTATTCATTGATACAATGGAGGAACATATCAACTTGATCCATCAATTTGAAGCACTTGTAACACATTATGAAATTATGCTTTTAGCAAAAAAGATGGTTCTTTCCCAAAAGAAGATTGTTTTCCTCGGAATGCGCTTTGTCCAAGGAGCATACAACCCATGACCACATATATGTCAAGAACTTCTCAAAATTTAAAATACTAGCCTCAATACGAAGCAAATCCAACAGTTCTTGGGTGTAGTAAATTATGTAAGAGATTTCATCCCAAATATCTCTATATCCATTTATCCATTCAAAAAGATGCTTAAGAAAAATGCTCCTTCATGGGGGAAGGAACAAGAAGAAGTAGTCACAAAAATAAAAGAAATATCCAAAGATGTCAAGTCTCTCTACATCCCCCTTAGAAGGTATGAAGATATTGCAAACTAATGCCATCAATGAATATTGGGGTGTAATTCTATCTGAAGAAATAGACGGTCGTAGAAAAATATGTGGATATGCTAGCGTAAAGTTCAAAGTTGTCGAGCAACATTATCATTCCACGTTCAAGGAAATTCTTACAGTGAAGAATGAGATAAAGAAATTTAATTTGTTCCTCATTCATAGAGAATTTCTAATAGAAATGGATATGAAGGCCTTCCCGAAGATGATCCTGATAAATGCAAAAATTATACCCAATCCTCCTATTCTCATATGGGCCAAATGGTTCTCTACATACAAGTTTCAGGTCAAGCACCTAAAAGGAAAGGATAATTTTCTCACAGATTTTGTCTCGGCTAGAAGAAATCTCAAAGGGATTTTCATTAGAGAAGATGAATTCAAAACAAAAGCCAACCGGCCAAATCTTCATGTTTTCAAATGTTCCATAAACCATTTCTTTAAAGAGACAGATCACCCATTGAAGTTGTTCAATCTCATAGATCTCTTTGATCCATCAATCATAATGGAAAAAAGAACTTATTATGAGCTCTAGGTTACTGGCAACATGGAGGATCCATTCTTAAGCTTTACGGGGTCAATCCGAAATATCCATTATTCCATATATTCATAGCGCAAGCTATGGATTTTCCCTAGAAACTTTTATAGTTTTTTGTGGTACTTATGCCATCAGTATTATATTTTCATGGAATTCAAGTGCAACGTCTTCAAGGATTTTGACCACATTGAACCTGCTCTTAAAGAAATTCTATTATGGTTCAAGCAATAAAGATATTGGATAAAATATTTCGACGATTCCTACAAAGTAAAGATATCTACGTTCCAAAGGCCGGTGAAGATTATTAATGGACAAATCGAGGCGAAAGCAGAAGCATCATTCTGGTGGAAATTTCCTGTGTCCATTTTATCCATGGAAGAAGAATTTAGTGAAGCACAAAGAATTATCTTCCATAAAAATAAGTGTATCCCAAGTGAAATATGGCCAAAATAATGGGCGAGCTGGAATTATACAAACACTTGTCCTCACTAGGAACGGGTCCGAGAAGCAGCAAAGGAATACCAGATACCTTACGAAGTCATTCGAGAAAAAATCACTCATGACATCTCCAGATTAAGGTTACTTATTACATCTCACAATTCAAAGGACAAGGAACACAACAAAGCAGGATCGTCAAGCTCCGAAAGATACTACACAAGATCGTCGAAAAAAGCCTAGAAGACAAGGCCAAATACGCAATAGAATCAACGCCAGACAATCATGAGTACTTGAACCTAAGTCCTTTCTAATCTCACCTTAATCCCACATTACCTACCAAAAAACCCTAAAACATCATCTACCCATACCAAAAACTGAGGTCTCTAGCTCAAAAGCTGAAAAATGGATCAAAACCCTCAATTCTAAAATTAAATACTATTGCCCAGTCATTGCATTTCCCGATCACGAAAAAACACATGCAATCACAAAGAACAAATCTTCCCAGCTCACATAACCTTCTACGTGATTGTGTGATTCCAGTTGTGAACGCGGTGGCCACCCTTCCTCAGCCGACGCGATCGTGTCACAGCCAAGCGAACGTAAAGAACATCACGTGCCTCCCCACTGCCTCTCCTTCCTTATATGCGACCGCGATCTCTGGCACGCATTCGTGATTCAAAAACTCCTCAAACATCGTGATCGCGTCCCTACCTTCTCAAGCGCGAAGAGTATAATCCATCAGTTTCAAACTACTCCTTGCGATCGGGGGAGAAACTTCGCGAAAGCATAGAAGGAAAGCAGAACAGAAAAACCAGCAGCCCTATTTCAAGAACAAATGGTCCAAACTAAATCTGAAACACGCCCGGGGCCCCCAGACCCCATCTGCACATACCAACAAGTCCTAAAACATGATACGAACTCGCTCGAAGGCTCAAATCACATCAAACAACACTAAAACCACGAATCGTACATCGATTCAAGCCTAATGAACTTATGAACTTCTAGCTTCTAAAACTAATGCCTAAACATACCAAACCAACTCCAATTGATCTCAAAATTTACACACAAGTCATAATTGATATAATGGACCTATTCAAACTTTCGGAACAAATATTCGGATCCGATATCAATAAATTCAACTCTCGATCAAACTTCTCAATATTCCAAACCTTCAACTTTCTAACTTTTTCCAATTCAAGCTGAAAAGACCTACGGTTCTCCAAATCAATATCCGAACACGCTCCTAATTATAAAATAACCGTACAGAGCTATTGGAACCGTAAAAACTCTATTTCAGAGTTGTCTACATAAAAGTCAAACTCCGATAAACTCTTTCAACTTAAGCTTCCAACTTTGGGAACTTGAACCAAAACCAAACACCCCGACAATTCACATAACCATAATATAACATAGAGGAGGCAATAAATAGGAAAACACGAAAAAAATACTCAAAACGACTGGCCGGGTCATTACAATATATGAGATTTTCAAAATGTTGATTAAGGTAGTTATTCTAACTCGGATTTGATTATTTTACATGAACCTATCATTGTTTTAACCATTTAACTAGTGTTTTGTTTAGAAAAGTTGGGGAAAATTGTGAAAACTTCATAGACTATATTTTGAGGATTTGAAGGTCGATTTGAGATCGGAATTGAGTAATCTTAGTATGGTTGGACTCTTTGTCAAATGGGTGTTCTGGTTTTGTATGTTTGGTCAGGTTCTGAGATGTTGGCCCGTGGTTGAATTTTTTATTTTCTATAAAGAGTGCAACTTTTACTTGGAATAGTTTCCTATGGGTTGTACTTATGGTACAAAGTTATCTTGGTTAGACTTGAACCGTTCGGGGTTGGATAATTGCAGAAAAGGCTTACTACAGGATTAAGTTGGTATGTTTTGAGGTGTCTTGCCTAACCTTGGGTTTAAGAATTTACCCTTAAGATTGGTGTTTTTTTGTGTTAATAGTGGTACGTGAAGTTCGTGTACGCAAGGTGACGAGTGGGCACGCGGGCTAAATGTGGAAATTGATCGGTTAAAGTTATGTAGATTCTTTTCACGCCTTTAATTGAATTGTCATAACATGTTATTTTCATCATCGTTAATCTATCCTTACATGATTAACTTGACATTGTAAATAATTGTCTCATCTCTCACTTGTTATTTGTCATTACATGCTTAGTTGATGTTATTGTTCTCTCATTTTTTTGTTAATTATTTAACTGTTGAGTTACCTCACTTGAAGTTGTTATTTCTTGGAATATCTTATTGTTGAATTATGGTGTTTAAGTTTTAAAGGTCATGATTCACATATAGGCAAAGTTGTAAATCATTGATATACCATTCTTGTTGAGACACTTATACATATTGAGGTTGAGCCATTTGCTATTTATTGTGGAAATATTATTGTTTTTGACTTCTTTGGCAAGTTGTGATTTTGGACACTTGAGTGCGATTTGTGATATGTTGTGATATTAATATGCATACAGTGGTATAATGATTGGGGTTGATACACATGCGGTGAGATAATGTGGGCCTGATACGCATGTTGCTAGTAGGCAAACTACTTGAAGCCACGCAGCGTGATAAGGTAGACTAAAACATGCGTAGCTATTTTGGGAAAATGATTTTCAAAACTAAATGGAAGGCTCCTGTGGTGGTATAAGGAATGTTGTGATATGATTTGTGAATTGAGACTACGAGGCAGTACCTTGGTAGTGATTCTTGTTGATACCTTTCATTTACATCACTTTTGTTTTGTTTTGCATTATTTCATTGGCATTCTGATTATGTGTTTCTTCCATGATGTCTTAATTGCCTTATTTTCAGTGTGTCTATTCTTGTAATATTTCTTCATTGTATCATTTCCATTCTTTCCATTATTATACTGTACTATACCTATTTAGTTTCCTTATTTATTCCAATAGGTGTCTTGACCTGACCTCGTCACTATTCTACCGATGTTAGGCTTGACACTTACTGGGTATCGTTGTGGTGTACTCATACTACGTTTCTGCACATATTTTATTGCAGATTTAGGTACTTCATACCAACTTAGCCATCCGTGAGTTGAGCTTGGATCGGAGACTTCAAGGTATACCTAACGGCGTTCCCAGGCCTCGGAGTCACCCTTTATCTAGTTTCTAAATCATTCTCCATTTATAGATATTGTTGTATAGGGATGTGTCAGAATACTCGTGTAGAGCTTGTGACTCGGTATCACTAAATTTGGGTGTTTTATTCAGTTGTATTGTGGAGTCCTTTTGATGATAGCTATTGGTCTAAATTGGAAGCCTTATTGTTATTTCCGTTGATTCTTCATGTGTGTTAGGCTTACCTAGTCAAAGAGACTGGGTGCCATCACGACATCCTACAGAGGGAGATTGGGGCCGTGACATATATTATATATGATTTTCTTCTAAATTTCTCTCTTGTTCTTTATTTAGAATTGATAATTCTAGTCCTTGTATGAAAGTAGAGTAAGAATACTCTAACAAAGATAACTTGTTCTTGAACAAAAGTTTTCTGAGTTATAACATCTAGAGTTGGTTATAGTACAAAAGTTTCCTGAGTTGTGTAGCTTGGCAAGCCATCCCTGAAGAGTTGTGAAGCCAACCCCTTTGTAGGAAACCTTTTGCGATGATAAGCAAATTTACAGTTTGTGTACTTTGGCAATCCATCCCTAACGGGTTGTCAAAGCCATCCTATGTGGCAAGCCATCCCTAATGGGTTGTCGAAGGAATCCCTACCGGGTTGTCGAAGCCATCCCTAACAGTTGCTGAAGCCATCCCTTTTGTAGGGAAACTTTTGTGTCAGTAGTTAAGTTTGCTTTCTTGGCTTCTTACTTTGTTCATATACTATGGTATCAAAGCCAGACAATCCTTTCAGAGGGAGGAACAATTTACTAAATATATCTAAGTCATATCCAACATCTACTTCCCTTTCAAAGATGAATATATAAGCTACCCTATATAAATATGTCGTTGCCTCAAAACTTGACCAACATCTTATTCTTGCAATTACTAGAGAAGAACAATTCATCACCTTTTATATCTTGAATGATTTTCCCAAATAATGGAGAAATAATGGTTTTACCCATATCCATTTTGGTGCTATCTAAATCGCTTTGACATATTATGGAAGAAAAAGTCAACCTCTTGTTGCTCGCCTTTCTCTTACGAATACAAGATACAATGAGTACCAACATGCAAATCTTGGTATTGCATACCTTAAATACTTGTCATGCCCCGACCTTGCGCTCAACCGAGATAACCTGGCTGAGCAAGCCTGCTGGATTGCCTTCTACCCAACTCACCCATAAATAAAGAGAGGATAAAGTTCATTAATTACTTCAAGAGGATTCGTGAAAAACACTAACTCCATTACCATTAGTTACTTCAGTTTATAGTCTCAAAATACATACACATTAATAGTTGATGTGAAACAAGTAATTCAAATACAACAAGACTAGTCTGACTTTCCAACATCCATATACAACCCACATTGTGTCTACGGAGCTTCTATGGCTACAAAATACTATGATAATGCCAGATACAAGGCTCCGACCATACCTCAAAATATATACAAGTGGGACAAAGATACACATCCCCGAATGAAGTATGGCTCACCAAATCTGCTGAGAAGAGGGTGTGCTGCTATCAGTGATCAGTGTCACTGCTGCGGTACCACCTGCATCCATTAAAGATGCAGCGCCGCCCACAAAAGGGACATTAGTACATATGGAATAGTACTAGTATGTATGACTAAACATCTTCTCATTAGAACAAGTAGCAATACAAGAAAGAACGATCATAGAATCAATGGATACCTCAAACAATATGAAACATCAAGTTAGAAGCAAGAAAAGTCTTCGAGTAAAATTCTATTATTTTAGGTTGGGAGATCTTAGCACAGATATACCACCGTGATTTTAGAAAGGAGTCTGATCACGGCCTGATCGACTAGGCCGTCTCATTCAAAGACATCAACCAGAATCACAATCACTATAACAATTTCAATCATTATCTCAATCACAATTTCCAGCACAATCACCACCATGTGTGCGGCATGGCATCCGATCACGACCCGACTTGCTAGGCCGTCTCACCACAATGTCGTGTGGATCGACATCACCCTTTTCTAGAAATCATCTCATCCCACTAAAGGGGAATATTTCATCATATCAGTCTCATCCCAAATGAGGGGAGTAATTACAATCTACTCCTTCAGCGGCATGTGTAATTTCGGGGTTAGGCTATTTCAACCTACCCTTTTTGGCACTAGTGGCCCCAAACGTATTAAAAGGATTTACAACTCATTTCAACATCTCTTACATGTTTCTTAGTTTCATAGGCACTAGTGGCCCCAAACGTAATATCATACTTGGCATGTTGGCCGTATTTAATATTTCATGCTCACCACATTCATTTTCCAACATCATGATGGATCATCGACAACAAAGCATTTCAATTCAAAACCTTAAGTACACACATGAGCAAGTAAGAGTCTTAAGCACGTTGAAATTTATTACACAATTTGACATAATAGCTTCATTTCAATCATAACTTGAAGCTTAGATACGCAACCCATACTTGGAACACATTTTCAAGTAGTAACACAACACAACAAGAACATTTGGAATACATAATGAACCACGTGTATCTTTTGACACAAGGCTTATTTGAAATAATAAATTTATAATGAGCAACTCGGGACTCAAGATGGCATTTTTGGGTTCAATTCTAAAAGAGGAGATTAGCCAACATACATCGCTTTAGGCATTCCTTAATTCACTACACAGTTCCAAGAATCCTAGCAACTTTGTTCTATTTAGAGATATAGCAAAATTTGAACACAGATTAGGAAGGAGTTCATGGTTCCAGCTCATTTGAGCATTTTATCAAACACTAGGTGGGCATTATGATTTCAAGGTCCTCCTATGGTGGATTCCTTCATTCCACTATCCAAAGTCTATCAACTTTAGCTCAACAATCTTCCCCCAAACATTGATAGTACATGCATGCATAATGGACAACTCCCACACCCAAGAATTTTTGTTCTCATTACCTATTTTCAATAAATTCACGAAATTGAGGGCTAGGGAGTAGAATCTTACCTCTAGGATGAAGACCTAGTAAATTTTTTTCCTTGTGAATTCTCCAACTTTAGCAAGAATTGATGATGAATAATAAGATTAGGAACTTTCCCTCTCACTCTATGGCACTTCCACTCTCTAGAAATATCATATTTTTCCTTCAAAAGTGGCCATTTACATCTATATATCAAAATAGGGTCGGGTAAAAAAATTAGAAATATGAAGCCCCGATGCAGATTTGTAGTTGCATACTTGTGATGTCCGCAAAATGGACCACATAATGGTCTACCAGAACTGGGCATTTCTACTTCACTCTGCGACAAGTCTGCGGTCTGCAGACCAATTATGCAGTCGCATAATGCGCCGCAAAACTCCCTTCGGAAATTTTTATGTTGGATTTGTGATGGATTATGCGGCCCGGGAAAAGATTATGTGGCCGCATAATGGACCGCATATGGTCCTAAAATTATCTCAAGTTATTGCTTCATTCGGCGGCAGATCTGCGACCCCAAAAACATTTCTTCAACTCCTCAACGCACTGTTCAATCCCAAAAGTTTGTACCGCGTACAATCATCAACACATAAGTCTACCTCGTTACCACAAAACCCCGGGTTTTAGGTAAAGTTTAATGGGGACTTACAATACTGGGACTGTCTTTATAAGTATCTTTCCAAATTTGAACATGTCCCTTTATGATCCATACTTAACGGAAACATTAAAAATCCAAGTCCAAATCTAGGGAGCCCCACTGGCCAAAGATGCTATCCAAGACACACTTTATCATCAAATGGCGTGGTGGGTCCAACATCATGCCATGGATCTCTACCTTCCCGGAGGAGAAAATTCTTTACTCTTAAATATTGATGCTACCAAAGGAAATACCGTGTGCGCTCAAATACCCTGACAAATTTCCAGAGATGAGCTTGTCGTCACAAGCCTACCTTCTTCCCTATGTAGTCACAAACATACTCACCTCCTAAATTAGACTACACCCTTTCTACTTTTCCGACAATTTCACAGAATCCTATCTATTTCACCCAACCCTCACAAAGACAACATGAATTTGATATTTCAAAAATGATTTGGGAAAAGAAAGATGCGCTTGCTTCCAAGAAACAACTCGAGAAAAGGTGAGATCATGGAGAGAGTTCAAAAAGATTAAACCTCAAAAATTTGATGATTTTTTATCAGAAGGCTCCAAACATCCATGTCTCCCAACCAAGAAATGATATAGAAGGGGATACCACATGGTCGGACTCTCAAAATTAATCAGACAACCATTTTATTGAAGACAACTCTTGATCGAGCAATGACTCCACACCCATACATTGCGAAGAAGACAATCCCCCAATATTTGCGAACTAGCCAAGAGATCCAGAAATATCTGAGGTAAATAAGGATCAAGAAGGTGTGACAGACAAACGAATCCCACAATGAAGACCTGAACCGATGGCATCAAAAGCAGTTGGAACTGGTTTCCACATTTTTACCTTGGATAATGTCAAGGTTTCAAAATGGCCGCAAAGGATCCAAGACTTATACACTTGGATAGTGACCAAATATTTGGTGGAATGAAAAAAAGTATATCATCTTGTCAGAACTTACTTCGATTCTCAGGAACCCTCATAGATTTGTGTAACTCACTTGGGATTCAAGATAAAAATACATTCCTTACTTCCAACGATTTTTCCTTCAACATTAAAATCATACATGAAGTTTTCTATGGAGATACTTGTTATGCCCCGCAATATTACGTCGATATTATATCCCGCAGTATTATATTACGATGATGCTACGCCTTGCAGTACTACATTACGATGATGTTATGCCTTGCAGTACTACAATACGATGATGTTATGCGTTGCAGTGCTACATTACAATGATGTTACACTTCGCAGTATAAAATTACGACGATGTTGCACCTTGTAGTATTGTACGTTGAATTTGTCGTAAGGTAATTGACATCAGTCCAAGGAAAAAATTATTTGGATATTATAAAGGTTATGCTATTTGAAACAAGTAATGAGTAAATTCATGAAGGTAAGAGGGGAACCAAGTCAGAGAAAATAAATTTTCGTCCAAGTTTGGCATGTTGGGATAAAATTCAGGCCGAGCATTAATATCCGATATTTATGGATTAGTACCATACAAAGTACCATATGGCCATGATAGTAAAGTGTATAAGGTGTGTTAAAAATAAGTAGTACTTTGAGTAATTTGGGATAATATTCATTATGTGGGTAATTGGTTAATTATTGGATAGTGGGCAAAATACTCATAAGACTAGTGACTAAATAAATGGTGATTTGGATAAAGCTTGAACTACAAAAAAACATGGCATCCAATTAATTAAACATTGTCACTCTTACATAATACTTGAAAGGTGGTGAAATTTAGTAGATTATGTGACATTACTCATCAAATAAGTGGGCCACACCCACTATACAAGCTTTCCTACACTAGTGTTATATTTCATTTCCTAATATCAAAAGATCAAGAACCAAAGAGTGGGGGGTGGAAATGAATCCTTCAAAGAGCAAAATAATTCCCTACATCATTAAAGAGAATGGAAAATGTTTGCATTAAGGTGATGATTCTACAGAGAGCTATTGCAACGTGAATTACAAAGAATTCATGAACCCTTTACAAAGCTATTGCAACGTTAATTACAAAACTCTAAGGGAGCACGGTATATCTTTCCAAGAAAATTATACGGATTTTTTCCTATTCCAGGTATGTTAGGCTATCCCTTCGTTCTTTTTGGCATGATCCAAATTATACAGAAGAAATGAGTAAACGCACAATTTCCATTAGAGATGCCCATGTTCTTGATTTCCCATATGTCTTATTGTTCTATCGTCTATTCATGGGTCTCAGAAAATACGTAAGTTGATAAAGTTTGTTTCATGATATTAATTAGAGGCATAATGGTCTTATGACGTACCGAGAGGTTTTATTAACTTATTTTCACGTGCATTTCATGCATTTACATATGCACATTGACTCATGACCAGACGGCGTTATATACACGTATATATGTATATTATATTTATATGATATATGGGAAAAGATTATGGAGTTATATATGCACCACCACCTGATCAGCTGGTATACGTTGATGATCTTGACCACAGTGGCCGAGATGATATGATGGGATGCCCTCAGAGGCTAGATGATGTTATGAACACATGTACCTATGCACGACATGACATTCATATGCATATGCATGACACTATAATTATTTCATGATTTATAGAGTTATCCAGTCGTACAGGTTGAGTCATTTATTCTATAATTCTTTCATGTTTGTTATGTACTTATTTATGTGCCTTACATACTCGGTACATTATTCGTACTGACGTTCCTTTTGCCTGGGGATGCTATGTTTCATGCCCGCAGGTCTCGATAGACAGGTCGAGAGCCCTCCAAGAAGGCTATCAGCTCAGCGGAAGGTTTTGGTGCGCTCTATTTGCTTCGGAGTTGCTTGTTTTGTTAGTATGATTTAGACGTGTATGGTTTGATATGGTGGGACTCTGTTCCGACCTTTATGAAGATTATGTATTCTTAGAGGCTTGTAGACAGATGTCATGTACGTAAAAGATTGTATGGCCTTGTCGGCCTATGTTCAGTGTACGACTAGTTATTTTAGTCTTATAGGCCCGTATGTCTTATGTATAAGTGCGTATCACATGTTGTATTCTCCTTATCTCACGACAGCTTTCCGGCTCAGTTACCTATGATAGAATGATATGAAGAATACGTTATGTTGGTACTCGGTTGAGTAAGGCACCGGGTGCCCGTCGCGGCCCATCGGCTTGGGTCGTGACAAAAGTGGTATCAGAGCAGTTATGTCCTAGGGAGTCTACAAGCTATGTCTAGTAGAGTCTTATTTATGGGTGTGTCTTGCACCACACTTATAAGCAAGAGGCTACAGGGCATTTAGGACTATCACTCCTTCTTCTTACTCTAGATCATGTGGTAGAGCTCACTTATAAGAATTCAATTTCCGAACTTCTATTTTATTCGTAATAAGACGATGGCTACATTAAGAAAGACGATCGATAAGAGATATAGTTGTGGAAGTGTTGAATTAGAGGAACTCGATTTTGCATCTTACTTATGATGAGTAAATGTGAGGTCTTCAGCCGATCATGCGTGTACTAAAAGGTGTAAGGTTCTTGATAAGGAGCTTTTAGGAAAGAATACTTATCCACTATTACGGTAAAAAGGAACAACGGTCTCAGAAGTTAGACACAACTTTCAACAAGTAAAAGAAGCAAGGTGAAGAAGGGTACAAGGTACCCAGTTAATAAAGATTATCATTATTTACCATTCAGGAAGGGAGATATAAGCATTTTGAGTTACCTTCAATAGTAACAGATGTACGTACAATCGGCCACACCTATCTTAGCCATGCCCTATGGGAACTAACGTGCATGGTTTAAGAGAAGGACAAGATAGCAATATCTGGCTGGGGTTAGAGTAACCCAAAATGATGGATGGATGATTTGCGCTAGTTGACATTTCTGAAGGATATTACAAAGGTGCTAATAGATCTCCTTGTGAGATACCTAGATGGTACACTCTAAAATAGTACAACTAGATATAAATACTACAAAGACATGCACTGTAATCCTTGAAGGGGTAAATATTATCTTAGTGTGGCTCCCGTCCCTAGTAGATAAAGAATGTTTGGAAATTCAAAGAGTCAATGGATGGAGAAAATGGGAGCTAAAAAGCAAAAGAATATCTTGTTGAAGTTTTTAGAATAAAGTGATAGATATAAATGTTAGCAGGAAATAAGAAGAGAGTTAATGAAGCATTAGGAGTAAGATGTGATACATGGATGACAACGGCAGATCAAAACAATTATAGTATTACTGAGTCTATAGTCAAGTGGAGGAAAATACGAGAGGTGACAGGCCTTGAGGAAGCAAAAGAGTATACGCCATAAAGTCATATCCTCATTTCAAGAAATAAGTTCGCAACTCTAACGTGATTAACAGAAGTAAAAGTTAGACCTCAGAGTAATAGAAACCAGTATGGATTGGTGAACAACATAAACTAAACATGAATTAGGGATTAAGTGATTTGATAATAGTCGGCATCATCAGAATTTCAGATTTCGTTCCAGCGATAGTAGAATGTACAACAGAAGAAGATTCATGAGAAATTCAGAGAATGGTCATTCAGGAAGAAGCTTCCATAAAGCAAGCAATGTGAGCAAAGTTATGCTTAAGGGAGTGTATGTACTAGTTACATTAAGTGTCACCCTCACAAGTAAGGAATTTTGTTATCCTTGGTACAGAAGGATTATAGCAAGGCGAGTGAGGGTCATCGACGATGTGAAAAGACGCTAGAGATGAAAAGGTAAAACATCTATACGTAGATCATCATAGCCCTAAATTTTAGTAAACCCCCCCCCCCAAAGGATATGAGAATGGGCCGACGAGTAGTTAGTAGTTGATACAAGAAGAGCCTAGTCATGACTAGACAAGAAGTTACAGACAAATCAGCAGATCATGCAAGATAAATGTAGTAAACCCCAACATGGAGAATTCAACCTCGTAGTAATGTCATTATAATACTTGAGATATATTCAAATAGGAGTCGGGGTAGTTAAAGGTACCGTATGAGTGTTGTTTACCTTGAAAATGGTATTAACAATTATATTTGATTTGTGTTTCTAAAAATATGTGATTTATTTTAATACTATATGTTAGGTAAGAAATTCTAACTGTAAGCAAGGAAAGTAAGATATGCAAACCAAAATTGTCACAACACTGGGCCTCGAGCTCGACGAAACAGGGGGGCTCGAGGTCGGATTACATCACTCGATAATGAATAAAAAATGAAGAACAATGATATCGGAGGCCTCTATGATAGCCTCTTGCAGTTAATAATGGGAAATAAATGAAGAACACTAAATGAATACACTAAATGAAGAGCAATAAATCTGAGGAGTAATTGTTGAGAAAGTTTAGGCAAGAAAAGTAGAGAATTATTTATTGCATTCAATATTCATGTGTGTTACAAAATGACAGTGGTCCCATTTATATAGGAGGGGGAAATCCCAACATAGTACATGTGTAATTATGCAAAAGAAATGCTATTGGTACAACTCTATAATGGCTCAGTACGGACTCGTACTATTCTTGCAGACCTTGTAAGCTTTAACAACGTACCCTTGGGAATTCCCCGCATTTCCATGACGGTCTTCGATTTTTAGCCTGCCTCAAGGTATGCTGGGATGAGCCTTCGATATACTTTCTCGAGGGATGCACCTCGGGGTCGACCCTCAAACTCTACTCCGAGCCCATTGAGACTGGACTTGGAACGCCATAGAAGCCTTAAAATTGGCCTTCCCCGATTTTGACCGTATACAGATAGTCCCCGCGTTTATTGGAATGAAATAACAAGGAACTATTTGAATTCTTCAACTCTTCAATGCCTCCATCATTACGTCAGTTATGTCATGTAAGCGATTGATGTGACAAAAGGGATGTTCAAAAGTCACGTTCGCACGGCTCTTGAAAAGCCTCGAGTTGATTATGATGGTTGGCCGTCCTTTGGCTTTTCCCGACGCTCACGACTGGCCCCTATAAATAATCCAATCCCTCACTTCTTGAACCTTCACCCTTTACCATATCTTCTGGTCTTCAAGAACTCTCCTTACCTTTTTCCAGTGTTCATCTCTCAACTAACTTCTTCCTTTTCTTCTGAAATCTCATAGCAATAATGGCAAAGACCTCTAAAACCGTTCCTCAATATGAGAATGCCTCTTCATCATCACACTCGTCTAAGAGAAAAGCTGTAGTGCCTCCTCATATTGAGGAGTGTATCACTGGACCTTGTGAAACGTCCTCCGATTATAAGGTCGACAAAACGTCTTCGAAACCTGGGTGATGTGAACCCATGTCTCAATATATTAGCCTGATAACTGAAACCGGGAACGTGAAGGCTAACTGCCGCACGGGGGAGGCAGTAAAAGTGGAAATTCTCTCTCATGAGGAAGACATAATGACACAAAAATTCGGCTTCCTTAATGTGTACACATATCCTTTTACCCTAGGTCCGGTGGAACCATCTTCGCCCCCGATAGACCCTGTGATCCTCGATTTCTATAGAAAATATCGGGTGACACTAGGAAAAATCTACCCGTCATTCTGGAACATTGTTTACATGATTAGGTACTTTTCAAACATGGTCGAGGGGATGCCTTTTAGCCTCGACCATCTGATAATAATGTACAGCCCCCGACTTTATCGAGGCGGCTTGATTAAGCTTAAACATCGGGATTCAAAGGTCTTATTTGCCTACATCGACGAAGACAAGGACAAAGGATGGATGAGCCGCTTTGTCTGAGTTAGGACCTCGGATATGATCCCTACTGAAAGGATGCCATTCCACGAGAAATGGAATATGACTCGTAATTGACATGCTAATTAAGTATATTCTTTTTCCTTCGGACCATCTTCCCTCCAAACTAACTCCCTTTGATGTTGTAGTTGTCGAGTGGTATCCCGACACGGTCAAGGACCTTACGGGCTGGATTTGCAAGCCTGATTCGGCCTGCCCATATGCTGAGCGCGTGTGGCGCGATCTGGCCAAGACTCGATGGGAGGATAAAAACAATGGGGAGGTTTTTCTTCTACCATACTTGAACTCTTTAAAGGAGATATCCCTCGAACGTATTCTCATTTTATGTGTTTATATTTGGTGTTTGTGCAGGCATAGAAGAGTCCTCTTTGGTGAAGGAAGCCCCGCCCGGGGAAGCAGATACCCCAAAACCTACTAAGGAGAAGAAAAGAAAAAGTAAATTATCGGCCGAGTCCTCGAAACCGAAGAAGGCTAAAGTTCAAAAGCCTGAGATCGATTTAGCGTACTTAACTCCGGAAGTGTCAGGGAGCCTTCGATCTGAGGGCGAAGAGAAAAGTTACTGCCCGCTGGTACCTATGAATCTTTGAAGCTTGCCGAGCCGACGATTGTTGAGCCGAAGGCTTCTTAATCAAAAGTTGCTGATGCCGCCCCACCTGGGGATGAAAAAGTTCTCGAGGGTGGGTCGAATGAAGTTTCCGAGGCGGTCAATGGAAAAAACACTTTTCGAGCTGATGGGCATCTGGTAGATGAACTCGGGTAGCCCAGTTTTGAAGCTCTCCGAAGGAAAGAGAAGGCCCTGATCAATCCAGTCGGGGTCGTTAATATAGATAATTCTCCGCTGGGTCCGACATTTTCTCCTAGGGAGATACGGGATGCCCATAATATGGAAGCTCCCAAGTCGGGGGGCATCCCTTGGGGAGAATGATGTATTCGAAGGATACTTCACCGAGGTCGAAGAAATCCCCGAGCTCAATGGCTCGCTTATTTTCGAGGAAGCCGAGAAGCTCTACAAACAGGTAATCTTCTGACAACTATGCCTTGAGTTTTGATCCTCAATTTATTTTGATTTCTTTCCTTTATGTTTTTAGGCCATAGAGCTTTACAATCAGGCCTATTCCAAGTCACAAGCCGAGTTGGCCCACTATTAGGAGGAGTGTAGGAGGCTCTCATCGGAGGTGGATGAGTGCAAAGCCCTTCTACCCAAGAAGGAAAAGGAACTGCATGACTTCCGAGCTCGCCTGGAGGCGATATCTCGAGAACAGGCCAATCTTGACGAGCAGGTATCAATGCCTTCGTATGCTTATTTTGTTCTCATTCAATTTTAGCGTTTTAAGGCCTTAACTTAACTCTTGCACCTTAAGCAAAAAGATGACTTGATGCGGGAGGAGCTTAGAGTCAGGGATACTGAGATCCTCGGGCTCAAACGACGCATGTATGAGGTAGCCTCCGAGAGAGATACTCTCCGAGAGAAGCTGACCTCGGCTGAGCATCAACTCCAAGATGCAAAGGTATAAAACAGAAAGTATAAGGATCTCCATGCTGAATCAGTTGTCGCGCTATCCAGGACTAAGGTCGAGGTTGATGGGATCTTATCCTTGTATTGAGAGGATGTTGTTGCTGCGAACTCTCAGGCTAAGAAAGCATTTGCTGAGGCCGAGCTCAAACTAGCTCGATCCCTAGATCATGTTCGATTGGGATCTCGAAGATAGGATCTCAAGGAAGCACATGCAGGGGGCTTCGACCTTTCTGCTGAGATCAACAGAGTGAGGGCCCTGGAGGAAGAGTCGGCAGCTCTAATTTTTTCTGATGGTGACTCGGCTAGTGGCTCGGCCAGCGGCTCAGAAGGTGACAAAGACGAAGACGAAGAAGAAGTCTCCGAGGGGGAAGAGGCCGTTGGAGATTTGGGGGCCGAGGGACAAGCCGCTGAAGGCATAACTCCCGAGGGATATTCATACAGTCAAGTGCCACCGGCGGAAGATTAGGCTTATTTTTCTTTCTTTTTCGTGTACTGACTCCAAGTGTGAGCTTTGTAATATGCTTTTGAGAACCTTTATTATATATAAAAGGATCTTTGTTTTTTTGTCACTTCTTGTCTTTCCTTTACTTTTTTGGAATAGATGCTTGTCGATAATCAATATGATATGTCAGACTTATAATATAAACCCCTTAGGTTTTCATGCTCGATGAATAATCGATAACAATTGACTGTTTGGGGGTTCGATCCTCGAGTCAAGTTTCGACCCGGGACTATCGACCCTTAGGTTTCTTTTAAAACATTAGACCTTAGGCTATTTTCAATTTGTCCCTTGGGATCTTTAGATCGGCCCTTAGTCTCTTTTAGGTTGTCCCTTAGGCTCTTTAGATCGGCCCTTAGGCTCTTTAGGCTGGCCCTTAGGCTCTTACGCATTAAACCTTAGGCTCATTTTAGATTGGGTCGATTCGACCTCTAATATGGATGTGGTTGTCCCCCATTCTGGCTAAAGACTTTTGAAGATTTGATTATGCCTTGGCATGTTTTGTGTTCGTCCGACTCTTCGACGGCTCAAATGAGAACCTCGATTATGAGTCGATATATGATGATAGTTGAGTACCTCGGGCGGTTCTCTCGAAGGCTGATTTTTTGAAGCATTTTCATTGAAGGCTGATTGTTTCGAAGCCTTCTCATTGTTCGGAGCTAGTATTATCAAACCTCCTTTTCTTATGTCGAGGCTAGCCTGATTAACCGGTTTTTTTCGAAGTATTTGAAGTCCTTTAGTTTTATGGCAGCAGTCAAACGTCTCCGAGCCGCATTAATTTGGTCGTAGCCTTTTAATATGAGCGTAGTCTTTGTGTTCGGCCATAGCCTTAAGTACCCGGATGCGGTGACCTCGGCGTCTATATCGAGGGTATTCCTTTTTACGGGTCTTACAAGTTCGAATATATAGCCTTGGCCTTAATATAGGATTTATGCCTTTTTAAGGTCTAATAAATTTGGCCATGCCTCGTTGAGGTCTTACTGATTCGATGTTGCCTCACTGAGGTCTTATAAGTTTGATGTTGCCTCATTGAGATCTTGTAAATTTGGGGCATGCCTCTTAGAGGTCTTACAGATTCGATGCTGCCTCACTAAGGTCTTAGAAGCTCGAAGTTCCTCGTTGAGCTCTTACCAATTTGAGTTTTTGATGGCTCGATGAGCTGACTATCGATGACAGTCCCCAAGTGTTCGAGGATTTTTGGCCCTTGAGCCATCGTGAAAGTATTGAACTTCTTTGAGGCATAGAGCGTTTTGACGAGCAGGGGGGCTTCTTCGATTACTTGACATATGTGTACATGTTTTTGGATTTGGAGGCTCGATTATTCTACATGGACACTATTCATTTGACCGTTTTGCCCAATACAATATTATCCTATCGAGGCCCTCTAAGGCATAACTTGATTCCATCAAAAAAATAACCTCCGAGGGTGATGCCCCTCAGTATTCGAGGCTTATTGAGAATAAGCCTTGAATACTTGTTGAGTTCTCCTTAGGCAGCATATAGATGTTGCCTCGTTAAAACCTCGACGGTAAAACGCTTTTCGGATAAAACCCAAGCTAAGGGAAAAAGAGTGCAACGCATGCTTTAAAACCCAAGGTCTTCGAGCTGGAGGGTGCTTCGACTCCTCTGAATCGAACACCTGTAATAAGTCAGTATGAAACATAAATGAAAAGGGTGAAAGTTGTACCTTAACAGTAATAGAGCTTGAGCATTGATATGTTCCAATTGCTTGGTAGTTTCTCGCCTTCCATGGTGCCAAGTTTGTAGGACCTTTTGCCTAATACTCCGAGGACGCGGTACGGTCCTTCCCAGCTAGGGCCTAGCTTCCCTTCATTTTGGTTTCGAGTGTTGAGGGTGACTTTCCTTAGGACTAAGTCCCCGACTCCGAAGTATCGGAGGTTCGTTCTCCTGTTATAGTATCTTTCGATCCTTTATTTTTGGGTGGCCATTCGGACCAGTGCAGCCTCTCGCTTTTCATCTAATAGCTCACGGGCTGTAATCATGGACTCGTTGTTCGAGTCCTCTGTGGCTTGTCAAAATCTGGCGCTTGGTTCCCCGACCTCGACCGGTATCAAAGCCTCGGACCCATATACCAAAGAGCACGGCGTCTCTCCTGTGCTTGTCTTCGAAGTTGTTCGATATGCCCATAGTACTTCGGGCAACACCTCTGTCCATTTTCCCTTCGCATTTTCTAACCTCTCCTACAAGTTTTGAATGATGGTCTTGTTCGTGGACTCGGTCTGTCCATTTGCGCATGGATGGTAGGGCGTTGATAGGATCCTTTTGATTTTGTGATCTTCGAGGAACTTCGTCACCTTGCTGCCAATGAACTGCTTCCCATTATCACATGTAATCTCGGAGGGGATCCCGAATCGACATATGATGTGGTCCCAGATGAAGCCAATGAATTCTTTTTCTCTTATCTTTTCGAAGGCCTGTTCTTCTACCCATTTCGAGAAGTAGTCGGTCATAAACAGAATAAATCTAGCTTTACCTGGCGCCGTTTCGAGAAGTAGTCCATCCCTCATTTCATGAACGGCCATAGTGATAAGACTGAATGCAATTGTTCACCGGGTTGGTGAATCATTGGCGCAAACCTTTGGAATTTATCACACCTTCGAACGAATTCCTTGGTGTCCTTATCCATGTTGTCCCAATAGTAGACCACTCTGATCACCTTTCGAACTAAAGAATCGGCACTGGAATGATTTCCACAAGTGCCCTCGTGGATTTCTCGAAGCACATAATCGGTTTCCTCTAGTCCCAAGCATACTTCTAGGGGTCCGTCGAAGGTCTTTCTATATAGAGTTCCATTCTCGTCGAGTTAAAATCGAGCTGCTTTGGCTTGAAGGGCCCTCGACTCTTTTGGGTCTGTGGGCAGTTTCCCGTTTCTCAAATAATCGATGTACTTGTTCCTCCAATCCCACGTCAGACTTGTTGAGTTGATCTCGACGTGGCCTTCTTCAATCACCAACTTGGATAGCTGTACAACGACCCCCGAGAGTATGTCATCTTCTTTGAAGGATGATCTCACATTTGCGAGTGCATCGGCCTCGCTATTTTGTTCTCGAGTTATGTGGACCAGAGTCCATTCTTTGAAGCGATGCAATGTGACTTGAAGTTTGTTTACCGTGAAAATGGTAATTATAATTATATTTAATTAAGTGGTTCTAAAAATACATGATTTATCCTAATACCAGTTATTGAACAATTATCGCTAAGCGTGTTAAGACTGAATGTAGTGAAAGCAGTTGAAAAGCCAGAGAAAAGCAAACCAGAACGCCTTAGGTCGAAGGCTCGATGTCGACCTCGAGGGTCTATGAGACCGAAGTTCGGGCCTGGTTCAGAAGATCGATGGAGCTATAACAAACTTGTGTGCCTTAGGACACACTATTTATGATCAATAATAAGATATGAATGAATAACAAGTAATGGGAAATAGTAAATGCGAGTAAATGAGCTAGTAATGGAGACAGAGAATGTTTAGATAAAAGTAGAGAATGTTCTTGTGCCTTGTATTCAATAATATGTCTACAAAATAACAAGGGTTCCCTTTATATAGCAGGGAGGGTCCCATCATAGTACATAAGTATTTATTATAGAGATTTTGATTGATTCGGCTAGTTAATGCCCAAGTACGGAGTCGTACTTCTTTGTAGGGTTGCCTGCCTCGATCTTTGTGTCGTTCCTTGCATCGACTCCAGGTCCATGTCCTTTTGGATAGAGGGTACACGAGGCTTTGAGAAAAGATTCAGAATTGCACTCGAGACCTCATATGAATAAGCCACCGAATGTAAACATAAAACTGGTCCCTCCATGTTTTAGCCGTACACAGATAGTCCCCGCGTTTCTTATAGTGAAGTGATAAGAAACGACCTTGACGTGGGTCTTTCCTGGTCTTTTCACGATGTTGTCATATTCGTGACGTCGTCCCACCATACAACTCGAAATATCCCATCAAACCATTTCCCTATGACATTAATTGCTCTGCCTCTTCATTTTTTCCAAAGGGGTAATGATGGCGATGTCCGTTGGTTTCCCCATAAGCATTGATTGCTTATTTAGTAAGGTTACTGACCTTCTATAAATATGGGGTTTCAGACTTCAAACTCTATTCTTCCTATCTTCAACAAACTTGAATCCTTTCCATTCATCTCTGTTTTTTCGTCTTTATGGTGAAAACCTATGTCTGCACTATCATTTGGTGGTGGCCCTCTAGGCCTGGCCATGATTTCCTTCTCGGAGACCTCCCCCACTAATAGGGGTTATATTGGGTTGTTGTTGTTGTTGTTGTTGTTGTTGTTATTATTATTGTTGTTGTCGGCTCGAGAAAACGAGGGAAGGGCCTCGAATGCCCCCCGCGCTGGAAGGCATGAAGTGCATCTAGTGCTGCTCACCTTTGCATGAAGTACCCATACTGCTGCTCATCTCTCTTAACTTTAACCGGGTGTGGTATTTCCGCCTCTTTTCCTCCCGCGAGGCGAGGAGCAATATCCATCAATTCTGGTGTCCCACACCGGTTCAATATTTTGGGAAGGGGCTTCTTAGTGGTGGTGATGGGAGTCTTAAGGAGGAGGAACATGTTGTCCGCCTGTTGCCACTCTGAGAAGCCCGTAGACACTTACTAAGGGTACCTTGCGAGGGGGTCCTCGAGGATATACCCCCTGGAGATGGACTTTCGTCTGTAGATTAGGCATGTGTTTTATATTTCTCCACCGTTGTATAAAGATCCCCTTGTGGGTTTTGCAAACAACTTCTATCAATATAAGAAGTTCTTATTTTCTTTCGATCTGGTGCTGGAATTTGCCTTTTTGCTTATGCAAACCTGCGTGTGCGATGGGCTCGGAAATCGGGCCTTTGTCGTGACCAATGTTCGCCAAAACTCCAAAATCGTTTGACGGAGCTGGGGTTTCCCTTTAGTTAGACGAGGATTGGACCTCGGCTTCTCTGCGGCAGGGGCAGCCCATTAACGATCTTCGAACGAAATTTTTTCCTTTTCTCGGGTGCCTCGGAGAATTCCGAGGATGGCCTTCGAGCGGGTATCCACTTCGGCCATAAGGATCGATCCAACATTTATCCTAGCTCAAAAAAATAAAGATAGCTCCGAGACTCCATCAATGATTTTTCGAGCGGGGCCCCGCTTAGGTCCGAGGTAGCCTTTGGATTGCTTGAGCGGGTGTTTTCCTAAATTTCGGGGATGCAAGTAGCTCTAAGATTTACACATTTGCCCTGAGCGGGGAATTTGTCCCAAACTAGGGCAGGTGTCGGGCCCATGTGCGAATTGTGATTGCGCTTATTGCTTTGCCCATGAGGGTTACCGGTCTGAGATCCATTCCTTGAGATGGATCCTTTAGGCTCTTGCCTTAGCCAGATGATTTTGAGATAGTCCAAGACTAGTCGTTTGGGATTTCCACGTTGGATTCCCATATCCTTATGTGTTGGCTCCTTGGGAGTTTTCAAGCATGAGGTTAACGCCTCCTCCTTTTAACTGTCCTGTAGGCCCTTTGAGGTTATCCTGGGGGCTCGTGCGTTCCTCGCCCTTAGATACTTCTAGTCATTTGTTTAGTGCTCATTCTTTGGACCAAGCTGTGGCTCGGGCTCATGAGTTTTTCGAGTTTTTGAGTTGGCCCGTAGGCTGGCCTGAAAAGCTCCTAGGTGATCTTTAGTCAATTATTTCGGGCTCAGTCCTTGAGTCGGGTTGCGACTCGAGCTTGCCGGTCATTTAGGTTTCAAATTAGTTCGTAGGTCTTTTGTGCCGGCTTCAAGGCTCTTAGGCGGCTTTTAACTAACCATTTTGGGCTCAGTTCTCGAGCCGGGTTACGACTCGAGCTCACCAATCCTTTAGGTTTCAAATTAGCCCGTAGGAATTTTGCGCTGGCTTAAAGGCTCTTAGTTGACTTTTAACTAACCATTCTGGGTTCAGTCCCCGAGCTGGGTTACGACTCGAGCTCACCGATCCTTTAGGTTTCAAATTAGCCCATATGCCTTTTGCTCTGGCTTCAGGTCTCTTAGGCAACTTTTAACTAACCATTTCGGGCTCCATCCCCGAGCCGGGTTATGACTCGAGCTCACCGATCCTTTAGGTTTCAAATTAGCCTGTAGGCCTTTTGCACTGGCTTCAAGGCTCTTAGGCGACTTTTAAATAACCATTCCGGGCTCAGCCATCGATCCGGGTTACGACTCGAACTCACCGATCCTTTAGGTTTCAAGCCCATAGGCCTTTTGCGTTTGCTTCAAGGCACTTAGGCGACTTTTCAATTTAACCAGTCCCGGGTTTAGTCTTTGAACCAAGTTTTCGGTTCAAGGATCTTTACCCTTGGGTTTCAAATTAGCCCGTAGGCCTTTTGCACTTGCTTCAAGGCTCTTAGGCGACTTTTCAATTTAACCTGTCCCAGGTTTAGTCTTCGAATCAAGTTTTCAGTTCGAGGATCTTTACCCTTGGGTTTCAAATTAGCCCATGGGCCTTTTACGCTGCTCCAAGGCTCTTAGGCGACTTTTAAACTTTACATGTCCCGGGTTTAGTCTTCCAACCAAGTTTTTGGCTTAAGGATCTTCACCCTTGGATTTTCCTTGAATCAATTCAAGCCAGCCTTTAGGCCGGCTATATTTTCCATTGCTTGATGATTTACTTGGAGTGTTCTCCTATTCACCTGACTCTTCGACAACCCAAAAGAACATCGATTATGAGTCGTTACAGTGGATGGACAAAACCCTTTTTTATGAGCCGACATGAAAATGTTCGAAGCTCTTTTACGCGAGCCGACATGAAAATGTTCGTAAATCTTGCATACACTAAAGGTAGCATGATTTTAACTGGTTCTTTCTGAAAATTATTTCGAATGATTTGATTTTAGGGCGATAGTCGGGCGTCCCCGAATTGCTTGGTATTGTGGGAGCGGAGCCCATCGACCGGAGTCGCCTTGCTTGGCCGAAGCCCATAGTCTCGAGTATCGTATCCTCGGCATATATGTCCGATGGTATGCCTTTTTAGGGGTCTTACAAGTTTGAATATATAGCACCTTGGCTTTGAAGTCGGGACCGTGCCTTGCTATTTGAACGCTCCCACTTGGGGGGCTTGTGGTTTCCAACATGCCCGTAAGACTTACTGTTTTAAACATATTCGAGGTTATCCTCTTGGGATCTTGTGACCTCGGATCATGATAGGTCGAATGTTAATGATAACTATCTCTTGAATTTGCAAAATGTTTTTATGATAGAATATTATTTGGTACAAGCATATACGCTTTTGCCATCGAGGGCTCGATCCTCTTATGCGTGCACGGTTCATTTGACTGTTTGACCCGCTACATTATTTTCCTGCCAAAAAGAAAAACCCTCGCCGGCTTACTTTGACTGGTTTTGCAGAGGTATCTCCTCCCCCGGGGCAGTGTCCTCCAATGGCCAAGGTTACGTTGAGAGAATACTTAGATGCTTAAACAAGTTCTTTCCGATGGACACATAAATATTTCCTCATTAAAAACCTTGACGGTAAAAACCCTTTTTTCGGGAGCAAAAACCCAATCGAAGGAAAAGAGTGCAACGGGTCCGTCGATTCAGGGGCCCTTTGGAATTGGCGGATGTTTTGGAGTCTTCTGTCGGATGCCTGCGGGATATTAGCTTTTGAGAAAGTGAAAAGAGATGGGATCGTAAAGTTACCTTAGTAGTGGTATCGTTTGAGCATGGATATGTTCCATTTTTTTGGAATTTGTTCGCATTCCAAGGTGCCAAGCTTTTATGATCCTTTGTCGATCACCCCTAGGACACGGTACGGTCCTTCCCCGTTTGGTCCTATCTTTCCCTCATTAGGGTTTCGAGTGTTCAAAGTGACCTTTATTAGGACTAAGTCCCCGACTCCAAAATATCGGAGGTTCGCTCTCTTGTTGTAATATCTCTTGATCCTCTGCTTTTGTGCAGCCATCCGAATTAGCAAGGCATCTCAGTTTTCATCGAGTAATTCGAGGGCCATAGTCATGGCCTCATTGTTTGAATCCTCTGTGGCATGCTGGAATCTGGCGCTTGGTTCCCCTACCTCGACTGGTATTAGAGCTTAGGACCCATGCACCAGGGAGAACGACGTCTCCCCCGTGCTTGTCGTGGGAGTAGTTCGATATGCCCACAGGACTTCGGGAAATATCTCTCTCCATCTGCCTTTTGCGCTTTCCAACTTCTTCTTCAGGTTCTGAATGATTATTTTGTTTGTGGATTCGGCCTGACCGTTGGCACATGCATGGTAGGGTGTCGACAAGATCCTTTTGATTTTGTGGCCCTCGAGGAACTTTGTTACTTTACCCCCTATGAATTGCTTTCCGTTATAGCAGGTTATCTTGGAGGGGATCCCAAACCGGCATAGGATGTGTTCCCATATGATGATGACTTCTTTTTCTCTTATCTTCTCGAAGGCCTGTGCTTCCATCCATTTAGAGAAATAGTCATTCATAAACATAATGAATCTGGATTTACCTGGTGCCGTTGGTAATGGTCCAACAATATCCATCCCCCATTTCATGAATGTCCAGGGCGACTGGACCGAGTGCAATTGTTTGTCGAGCTAATAGATCATGGGCGCGAACCTTTGTCATTTGTCGCATTTTTGGAGGAACTCCCTAGCGTCCCTTTCCATGTTGTCCCAATAATATCCTGCCCTGATCACCCTTCGGACTAAGGATTCGGCCCGGGAGTGGTTCCCGTAGGTGCCCTCGTGAATTTCCCGAAGCACGTAATCCGTATAGCCCGGACCCAAGCATACTGCCAGAGGCCCGTCAAAGGTTCTTCTGTAGAGGGTGTTGTTTTCGTCAAGCGAGAACCTGGCCGCCTTGGTCCATAGGGCTCTCGATTCTTTCGGGTCGATAGGCAGCTTTCCCTCCTTTAAATAGTTTATGTACTTGTTTCTCCAATCCCAAGTCAGGCTGGTGGAGTTGATTTCGGCGTGGCCATCTTCGATCACCGATCTTGTTAATTGAACCACGGCTCCGGGGAGTACGTCATCCTCCTCGACAGATGACCCCAGGTTTGCGAGGGCATCAGCCTCACTATTCTGTTCTCATGGTATGTGGTTTAAGGTCAATTCTTTTATGCGATGTAGTGTGACCAGAGTTTTGTCCAGGTACATCTGCACTCTGTCTTCTCGGACCTCGAAGCCCCCATTCACCTGGTTGACTACTAGGAGAGAATCACATTTGGCCTCGATGCACTCGGCCCCGAGGCTTTAGGCTAACTCCAGATCTGAAATTACAGCCTCAAACTCGGCTTCATTGTTAGTCAGTTTGGTGGTTTCTATGGATTGTCTAATTATTTGGACCGTGAGCGGCTTTAGGACTATGCCGAGCCCGGACCCTTTCACGTTATAGGCGCCATCAGTGAACAAGTCCATACCCCAAAGGACGTACCCGTTTTCAATAATAATTCCTTCTCTACTTCAAGCACCAGAGTGGGCGCGAAGCCGCCTACGAAATCTGCCAAAATTTGGGATTTGATAGTCGTTCGAGGTTGATATTCAATACCGTACCCTCCGGGTTTGATGGCCCACTTGGCCAATCGACCTGAAAACTTAGGTTTATGCAATATGTTTCGAAGTGCGTATCGTCAAAATGCAGATGCGATGACACTGAAAATAGGGTTTTAACTTTCGAGATGCGCTAATTAGTGCAAGGGCTAATTTTTCCAGAAGGGGATACCTGGTTTCGGCATCGCCCAGGGTCCGACTCACATAATAGACAGGGAATTACGTACCTTGCTCTTCTTGAACAAGTACACCGCTTACCGCCACTTCTGATATGGCTAAGTACAGGTACATCGTCTCACCCTCCTCTGGAGTGTGCATTAAAGTTGGGCTTGATAGATACCGCTTTAATTCCTCCAGGGCGCTTTGGCATTCATGGGTCCATTCAAAGTTGTTCTTCTTTCTGAGTAGAGAGAAGAAATGATGACTCTTATCTAATGATCTCGATATGAACTGTCCCAAGGCCGTTATTCGCCCGGTGAGCCACTGCACGACCTTCATACTGTTAACCACCGTGATCTCCTCGATAGCTTTGATCTTGCCGGGGTTGATCTCGATTCCTCTGTTTGACACCATGAAACCCAGGAACTTCCCTGATCCTACCCCGAAGTCATTTCATGTTGTCGCTTATGAGGATATCGAACATTTCCTATAAATGGGTTAGATGGTCCTCTGCATGTAGAGATTTAACTAGCATATCATTGATATATACTTCCATTGGCCGATCTATTTGACATTCGAACATTTATTAGCCAACCGCTAGTACGTAGCCTCGGCGTTTTTCAGCC
Organism: Nicotiana undulata; assembly: GCA_005239495.1. NCBI lineage: Eukaryota > Viridiplantae > Streptophyta > Magnoliopsida > Solanales > Solanaceae > Nicotiana > Nicotiana undulata. Next base: position 34,133 of record ML294644.1, read on the forward strand.
CGAAGGGCATGGCGTTGTAGCAGTACGTACCATATTTAGTGATGAATGAAGTCTTTTCCCTATCCTCGGGGTTCATTTTGAATTGATTATACCCCGAGTAAGCGTCGAGGAAGGTAAGCGTCTCGTGCCATGTCATAGCATCGATCAAGCTATCGATATTGGGCAACGTGAATGAATCTTTAGGGAACGCCCTATTCAAGTCCATATAATCTACGCACATTATTAACTTATTCCCCTTCTTGGGTACTACAACTACATTAGCCAGCGAGTCGGGATATTTTACCTCCCAAATAGAACCTATTTTGAGGAGTTTTGTTACTTCATCCTTGATGAATGCATGTTTTACCTCGGATTGAGGCCTCCTTTTTTGTTTCACCGATTTTAACTTGGGTTCGACGCTCAGTCGATGGGTGTCTATTTCAGGTGGAATCCCTGTCATATCTAAATGGGACCAAGCAAAACAATCGATATTATTGGTAAAAAACTGAATGAAGTTTTCCCTGAGTTCGAGGGTTAACCCCGTCCCCAGATATACCTTTCGATTTAGAGGTTGTCCTACCAGGATTGCATGTTCCAGCTCTTCGACTGTTGACTTAGTTTCATCCGATTCTTCGGGGGCGAAAAAGGTACAGAGGGTGAGGAAGTCCTCCTTCCCATCCCCATTTATTCCCTCTTCTGGCTCCTTTGAAGTGAGGCGGGTTGGCGTCGATGGGTCGTTGTGAACTGTGAACATCTCCCTGGCCGCATGCTGCTCTCCATACATGGTTCTTATGCCGTCCTCCATTGGAAACTTCATCATCTGATGGAAAGTCGATGGCACCGCTCTCATGTTGTGTATCCACGGCCTCCCAAGTAGTGCGGTGTACCTCATGTCCCCTTTGATGACATAGAACTTAGTGTTCTGAACTGTCCAGGACATGTTAACTAAGAGCGTTATCTCCCCCCTTTTTGCTTCGCCGGCCATGCTGAATCCGTTGAGAGTTATTGAAACAGGTATGACTCGGCCAAGCATCCTAAGTTGTTCCACTACTCCTGTCCTGATGACGTTGGCAGAACTACCTGGATCCACAAGAATGCGTTTAACTTGAACGTTATTCAAGAGGAAGGAAAGTACCAGTGCATCGTTGTGCGAGCGTGGAGGGGTCTCGGGGTCCCTGTCACTAAATGTGAGGACGCCTCTGGGCTCGTGGCTCCGAATCTGTACTGCCGGCGTAGCCGATACTTTTGCCCGCTTAATCACGGGCCTCTACGGGACGTCATTTCCTCCGACTATCATGTATGCGGAGTGATGGGGCTCCCTTGCTTCGTCCTTTCGAACTACTGTTCTTCCCCTGTGAAGATTCTCAACTCGATCACAGGTAAACCCTGGCAGATACCCCTTACTAGCTAGTCGTGCTGCTTCATTCTGAAGCTGTCTGCAATCTTCGGCTCAATGACCGTGAGTACCATGGAACTCGCATATCAGGTTGGGGTTCCTTGGAAGGGGTCCGACGATACAGGCTTTGGCCATCTGGTATCTCTTATTTTACCTGTGGCTGATATGAGGCTCGAAACATCTCCCCCGAAGTTGTATCGGGTTGGGCGGAGCACCCTTGCTGGCTTTGTGTGCTTTTCTCACCTAGCTAATGAGGGATGCTACAAGTGTGGAAAAACTGATCATCTCATAAAGAACTGCCCCCAGTGGGAAGTAGAATGGAGGAAGGAGAGATATGAAAGAAAGAACAGGAAGAAGGAACTGGTCAAACCCAAGAAAACTACTACAAAGGCTATGGTTGCTGCTTGGGGGAAAAGTTGAGATGAAGAATCAGAAGATGGTGAGACAGAAGATCAAGCTCTCATGGAAATTGGAGAATCTGATGAGGAGAATTAAGAAGAACCACATGTAAGTATCTCACATCTTAAAACAAAAATAAAGTTTCTATCTAAGGAGAAACTCTCTTAGTTGCTACTTGACTTGATTGATGATTCTGAGGAGACATAAAGAGAAAAATCAACTATCTAAAGAGTGTGCAATGCTGAGAGCAAAATGCATGGACCTGGAAATAAGGGTCAGTGGATCTGAAAAGAAAAACACTGTCTTGATGAACCAGGTTCAACCACTCGAAACTGAGATTCAAGAACTAAAATCTAAAAATTTAAAGTTAAGACTAGGATCCAGTAAAACGGTAGTTGATCACTCTCATGCTAAGTTAGAAGAAGACTTAGGTAAATTGAAAGATAAAATGTATGCCAAAGATGAGCAGATAAGATCTCTTAAAGAAGAACTTGGCAAAGTCAAACATGAATTTGATAGAACACGTAAGTGGAATAAGTCTTCTGATGCTTTAATATGGCTCCAAGAGAATCATAGTAGCAACCGGAGAGGTCTTGGTTTTGGGAGTGAATTGCCTAAGTGGGATCCCAAAAGCAAGTATCTCACTCTCCTTGAAAATAAAATTTGTACCCATTATGGGAAGATTGGCCACTCTATGAGTGTTCTGCAAGAGAAAAGGCCAATCAGAAAAATGAGAGATTCATTAAAAAGAAAAATTGGCTACCAAATTGGGCCAGAAAAAATATGATTCATCCATTTTCTCATGGAAAAGAACCCAAACTAGTTTGGGTTCTTAAAACTAACCCTTGATTTTCTTTTGAAGGTACAAGTGAAGGGAAGCAACCAATTTTGGTTTTTGAATTGTGGCTGCTCTAAGCATATGACAAGGAACAAGGAACGGTTACTTTTTCTTGAAAACCTCAAAGGAGGAAATGTCTCCTTTGGAAACGGAAAGAAAGGTGAAATAATAGGGGTCGGCAAGGTAGGTAAAGATGACACACGTTCAATTGAACATGTGTATCTGATAGATGGCTTGAAATATAGCCTTATCAGTGTGTCACAACTGTGTGACAGAGGTAACCTTGTCGCTTTTACTTCCACAAAATGTTTTGTGATCAACCTGCTTACTGACAAGATTGTTTTGCAGGGAAAAAGAATGAACAATATCTATGTCATTGACTTGTCCACACTGTCTGACAATGAACTCACTTGCCTTAGTGTGTTGGACAGTGATCCCCTCCTGTGGCACAAAAGACTTGGTCATGCAAGTCTAACTCAACTTAACAAGCTGGTCTCTAAGGACTTAGTGGTAGGGCTTCCTAACATTAAGTTCAAAGAAGACAAGGTTTGTGAGGCATGTGCAAGGGGGAAGCAGGTAAGGTCTTCTTTCAAAAGTAAGAAAATGGTCAGTACCACCAGGTCGTTGGAACTGGTTCATATGGATCTCTGTGGTCCCATGAGAACTCTAAGTAGAGGTGGAAAGAGATATGTTATGGTACTAGTAGATGATTTCTCAAGGTTCACTTGGACCTTGTTCTTGGCATCTAAGGATGAAGCATTTGAAATGTTCACCTCATTTGTCAAGAAGATTCAGAATCAATTAAGACATCAACTAGCATCCATTAGATCTGACCATGGTACTGAGTTTGAGAATGCAAAGTTTACTGATTTCTGTGATGAACATGGTGTGAATCACAATTTTTCTGCTCCTAGAACCCCATAGCAAAATGGGGTTGTTGAAAGGAAAAACAGAACTCTTGAAGACATGGCAAGAACCATGCTTCTATCAAGCAAACTACCTCACAGCTTCTGGGCAGAAGCAATTAACACTGCATGTTATATTATCAATAGATGCATGACCAGACCTCTGGTAGAGAAAACTCCCTATGAATTACTTAAAGGGAGAAAGCCCAACATATCCCATCTTAGGGCTTTTGGATGCAAGTGTTATGTGCATAATAATGGCAAAGATTCTTTAGGAAAATTTGATCCCAGAAGTGATGAGGGAGTGTTCTTGGGATATTCTACACATAGCAAAGCTTATAAAATATACAATAAAAGAACTATGTGTGTAGAAGAAAGTGTACATGTTGTCTTTGATGAAACTAACACTTTATCTGAGAGACAGGAATCAGAAGATGAGGAGCTTGTACTGGTGAGGAGAAATGACTACATTGAAGAACCTATGGCAGATGGAACAGGTGATGGACCAGGTTCAGCAACCCCACGCAACTCGACAGGGGGAATTCCTCATGAAAATATTGGCCCTGATCTTATTCCACCGCAACAAGACTACACGGAACAATCCAGAAGTGAACAACTAGTTCTCAAACCACACAGATATCAGAGTTCTCACCCTCTTGAGAATATCATAAAAGACTTGAGATCTGGAATCAAAACTAGATCCTCCTAGAAAAATCTGTGTGCGTTTGATGCATTTCTATCCTTGATTGAACCAAAGAACATTGTTGAAGCCCTGAAAGATGTAGACTGGGTAACAGCTATGCAAGAGGAGCTGAATCAATTTGAGAGAAGTCAAGTATGGCACTTGGTACCCAGGTCATTGGACAGATCAATAATTGGCACCAAGTGGGTCTTCACGAACAAACTCGATGAGGATGGAACTGTTACAAGAAACAAGGCAAGACTGGTTGTTCAAGGATATAACCAAGAAGAGGGAATTGATTATGATGAGACCTTTTCTCCTGTGGTAAGATTGGAGGAAATCAGACTTCTTATAGCATTCGCTACACACATGGAATTCACTTTGCATCAGTTGGATGTCAAGAGTGCCTTTCTCAATGGCTATTTGAAGGAAGAGGTATTTGTAAAACAGCCTCCTGGTTTTGAAAGAAAAGAATCACCTGATCATGTATATAAACTTGACAAGGCTCTCTATGGTCTCAAGCAAGCACCTAGATCTTGGTACGAGAGATTGTCAAAATTCGTGCTGGAACATGGGTACAAACGAGGAAAAATAGACAGTACTTTGTTCTTAAAAGACAAGGGAAAATATCTTCTGATTGTACAAATATATGTTGATGATATCATATTTGGGGCAACAACTGAGAAGCTCAGCAAGGAATTTGCTACATTAATGGGGAGTGAGTTTGAAATAAGTATAATGGACGAGCTAACCTTTTTCTTAGGTCTGAAAATCAAACAAAATCCACATGGAACAATGATTCATCAACAGAAGTATGTGAGAGAACTCCTCAAGAAGTTAAGAATGGAAGATTAAAAAGAGATAGATACCCCAATAGCCACAGCTACAAAATTGGATGTGGATGAACCTGGTTCATCCGTTGATCAGAAGACTTACAGAGGGATGATTGGGTCTCTACTATATCTTACTGCAAGTAGACCTGACATTGTTTTCAGTGTGTGGCTATGTTCTATGTTTCAAGTCAATCCAAAGGAGTCTCATCCCACTAGCCTTGTCTACTGCTGAGGCTAAATATGTGGCTGCAGCCTCTTGTTGTGCCCAGTTGCTATGGATCAAGCAATAAATCCTGGACTTTGGTATAGATGTGGGATGCATTCCTATTTACTGTGATAACACTAGTGCAATTAGTATTACTAAGAACCCGGTTCATCACAAGAGAACTAAGCACATAGATGTTAGGCACCATTTCCTGAGGGATAACTATGAAAAGGGGATGATCTCAATTGAATTATGTGCCACTAATCATCAAATTGCTGATATATTTACCAAAGCCTTTAGCAGGGAGCATTATTAGAGAAACATGCTTGAATTAGGGATGATTAAGATCACCTAATTGAAAAACAAAATGAAAAAAAGGGAAGTTTTTCTGGCTAGAAATTTTAATTAGGTACTTAATCAGATTAATCATTGCTCAGTACTATGTCTTTATTGCCATACTCTTCTGCCATGTATTAATATGATTCTCTAGCTGCTAATGATGTTTCTCTATTTTTGTGAGTTGAGGCAAAATAAAGATTTTTAACAGGATGAACCTGGTTCATCCATGCTGGTTTACATGACTGACAATGTACGTTCTCATCTCCATACATGTATTAATTCAACTACAGTCAGACATGAGTTGGACTCTATCCATTTATAGTTCATTTCAAATTCTCGTACTTACCCAAATAATGAACCAGTTTCAAAAAGCTCCGTCACATTAAATTAGCCTAGTTTTAGGGGAAAGAAATGGTCTAATCAATGTCCAATCACTGACAGTCCTTAATCGATTAGTATCCTACTTGTGTTAATACACTTCCGTTATAATCACCCCAGCCACAAATTATAAATAGGCCACCATTACCCATTGTGAATAAAGCAATACACGAACCCTATTCAAGTTACTCAACACTAAAATTTCTACTGCCTTTTTCCCTCTCTTCTTTTTCTCTCAAAAGTTAAAAATGTCGTCTGCTTCATCTGATTCTCAAAATCGTGACTACGATGAAGGAATATATGAGTCTGATTCTCCACTGGTCTACGAATCTGAATCCTCTGAGACACCTGAAACCCCTGAATATCATGATGCTTTTAAACCTACACCAAACCCTACCCCAGCCCCAAAACCTCGTCGTGTCAAGGTTCTTGCACGAAAATATGTGGCCTCAGGTTCACGAGCAAAGTTTTTGGAAGATTTATTACAGGCTGAAGAAGAACCCAAACCAGATTCGTCTAGTGAATAGTTTAAATCAGCACATGAAGACGATGCACTTGGTTCGTCAAGTGCTGAGAAAGGTAATACTGAAGTTACCTTTGTGTTAAATTCTGAAAATAGATTTTTGCTGGTTGGGTCTGTGGTGGATGTGGACGTGCCAAGTAGGCAAAGGAAAACTGGGAAAATTCTTGCGAGTGAGGGAGATGTAGGTGTGAGGGGATCTGGGAAGGATGTTTCCACACTTGAAATTTGTGGCCCCATTCTTGAGAATGAAGATGATGTCGTAGTGATAGGGGGGACTAATGAAGTTGAGGAAGCTGCAGCTGGTTTAGAAAAGCTAATGAAGTAGATAGATGAACGTGTTTCTTCTGGGGAAGAAATCTTGGCTGAGAGACTGAAGAAACAATGGGACTCATACAACCCCAAGAAGAGAAGGAATCCTAAGTCCATCATGTCTAAAGCCTTAGTTTCCTTAAAGAAAAGGAAAACTGATGAGTCCGTTGGTGTACCTGTCCCAAGGGTACGAGCTACGAGAAATAGTGTTCGAGAAGAAGAGGAGAAGCTGGAGAAAGCTCTGCAAGAGAGCAAAATAAAGAAGGTAGAGAAAGGGAAAGCGAAAGTAGGGGAGCATGTTGAGGCTATTGATGAGGTGTTGGACCTGGTCCAACAAGAAGAAGAGGTTGCTCCAGTGGTGATCAAGACACCCAAGCCCAAATTGGCTAAGACTTCCACAAAGAAGTCAGCACCTGTGTCTGCTACAATCGTGAGTACATCTACGAGGACACGGTCTAAAGTAAAGTCAAAGAAGAAAGTTAAGATTGTTGAGAGGGATAATGATCCTGAATGGAGTGGAGATGATGAGAAGGAGGTTGGAGAAGTGTTCATTGACAGAGTTTCCATGTTTGGCAAGAGACATATTTTGAAGGGAAAGTTACAGAAGGATTTGGAGGAGCCGGGTATGAGGTACTTAGTGGATTTTCTGGCAGCTCAAGGCTGGAAGGACATGGTCCTTCGTATGGAAGGCAGGCTGGTCAGAGAAATTGTGGAATTCATGGGGAATGCAACTGTGATTGGAGGAAGGGTTACATCATTGGTCAGGGGAGTTGAAGTCTCCTTTGACGCTCAAGAACTAGGATTCATTATAGACATTCCATCTGAGGCTAGGACGACTATACAAGGTAGAGATGGCCTTGCTTGGATGGAATGGCCTCAGCACTCAACATCACCAGATTCTTTTGTGACAATGAAGAAGATCCTGAGCCCAGGGCTGTGTCCAAAGCGAGATGAAGCCTGAACACAAGTTGTTCTTTGAGTTTGTAATTACATTTCTGCTGCCCAGACAAGAGCGCATGCACATTACCAACTACATGGATCTAACGCTCATGGAGTGCCTATACAGAGGCAAGCAGATAAATTGGCCATCTTTAATCATCCAGCTTTTTGATAGAGTGGTGAATGGCACCAAGGCCCATGCAATTCCTTATGGCTTTATCCTTACTGCAGTTCTTGCGCATTTTGGAGTCCCCATAAAGAAGGCTGAAATGGCTACTGCAAAGGATTTCTTTGGGAAGGACACTTTGCTGTCATGTGATTACACTGTCAGTGCCCCAGCTGATGAACCTGGTTCATCTCGGAAGTAACCAGTCAACAGCAAGGTCCGTGCTATGGTGCAGGAAAGCGAGCAAAAGGATATGGAGATCCTTCGTTTGAAGACTCGCTTAGTTGAGGTGGAAGGTGAGTGTGATGCTCTCAAAGCTGAATTAGCCAAGGAGAAGGAGAAAAATGAGGGTGTCTTACACCAAATGCTGTCTTTTCTCCAAACCAAGAATCCTGCCTCTTCTGCACCACCCTAAACTTAGGAATTCCCAGAACTACATCCTCTTATCCTATCAAGTGCCCAGTTCGGGACTGTGTCAAGTGTCTTTTGTTTCAGTTTTTAATTCTGTCTTACTCATGTTTTGGCTATTTTTGATTTTAATCTGTTTTGGTGTTGATAATCCATGTTAATCAATGAAAGCTTGGTGTTTTGACAAATGTCTCTATTTATGATTTAGCTTACATTATTGGTTTCTTGTGTTGATTAATCATGTTTGCACCTGCAGTTGCCTGAATTGGCCATGAGTAAGAATTAATAACTGGTAAGTATCATTTTTCAACTTTTTGATGATGCCAAAAGGGGGAAGATGTGCTACAGTGTTGTGCTGCAGTGTTAATCAAAATTTTTAAAATTTTTAAAGTGATATTTATAACCTAATGAACCTGGTTCTTGATGATTAATACTCACAAATATACAAAGTGTTGGATGTGTGTACAGGATAAAAGCACAGAGTTTGTCATCATCAAAAAGGGGGAATTTGTTGGCCCATGTTACTGAATGGGTTTTGAAGATTGACAAAATGTGTCAAGTTGAACCAGGTCCATCATAGCATACACATCTGAATGAAGCAGTTGGAACAAGAATCGTACAAGTCTAGGAGATATCAGTGATTGCTGAGTATCAAAGAACTAAGAGAATGTCTCCTAATACGAAAAGATGCAAACTGATAGTGAAGACAGAAGTTGATTTCATCTAGGACAGAAATAGAGGAAGGAAGTTGAGTTACAATCAAACTCGTTTACCAAGGAAGAGTTGGATCAGAATTAAATCATGGACTCAACAAACGGACTCTATAAATAATCAAAGTATTACTGCTGAATGAAGTGACGCACAAGTACTAAAGTTAATCAAGATCTGAAGCAAACGTTCTAGAGATTTTGCAAGCAGAATTGTTGTGCGATACAAAGGCTACAGTTCAACTAGAAGAAACAGTTCCATTGTTTGTGTATTGAGTCTAGTTGATTGTAGTAGGAGTTTTAACATTGTATCTTTTCAGCTTACTTAGAAGCAATTGTAATAGGTACAAATTGATCAAGTTAGAGTTAGCTTGAAATCTGTAGAAATTAGCTAGAGGCTAGTTGATACAAAGAGGATTAGAGTTAGTCCTAGGATTACAAAAGAGTTTATTTTGTAAGTCCGTTTTGACTCAGAGTTTTAGTGAAGAGTTTGAGCAAATCCTATTGAGGAGTAGTTCGTGGTTTTTTCACCTTTTGAGCCAGGTGTTTTCCACGTAAAAATCCCTGTTTCTTTACTAGTACTGCTTAATTATTCCGCAAACAATAGTAAGTAGTATACTAAGAAGAACCAGGTTCTTCTTATTAGACATCACTCGAAAATTGGGTACTGCACAATTAACTTGTAATATTATGTAGTATTGAAGTCTAAAATAACAATTATAATAGAAGATCAAGTTAGGGATATGAATTATACATATGTGGAAGAGAGGTCATCAAAGAAATAGGAGACGTGATGTGAGATTTTAAGGTAAGTAAGGTAAAGGTGAACAACGTACGAGATACTCAGGTACAGAAGATTGTGAATAATTCATACTTCAGATAAAAGGCTAGAAGTGCTAGGATTCATTATCCAGGTATGATAGTGGCATCGTCAGTGGAATATCTTCCTACCTATGGTTTCTAGGTACCGAGAGATCTAGCCAAGAGAGTAAAAAAGAGTTAGAGACGATGTGATGTCTCGCTTGATGTTATAGAATAACATAAGGGAATCTATGGTGCAAGCAAGTTGAAGGAAGGTTGCAAATAGTATAAATAGATACGTAAAGGTCGCAAGCTAAATTATAGTAAAGCGACAAGGTTTTATGACAGGAGTAAGAATGCCGTTTGGACCTTCGATTGAGTAATGACTTGAAGAGGATTTCACGAGTTGTAAAAGATTAAAATATCCATGTAAGGTGAGTCACATTGAGATGCTATAAAATACAGTTATGAAAGGATAGTATCACCCTATGTGGATCAATCTAATTAATCTGGATGTCCCTAATGAGACGTAAACCCTAGTGGCAGTGTTACATGAAAGATCAAGTTATTAGTGGTAGATGATGAATCAACATTAAGGTGAATCAACAATAGACAGATAAAAGTTCAACAGTATGAGATGAAATTAGACCATCAGTATTAAGGATGAGCAACGAGAGTAACCTTGAGTTGGTTGCAGACCTCAGTAATGATAAATTGAAGTAAGAATTACGGTATAATATGACCTACATAGATGCAGTAAAGTCATACAAATGGATAACCAGGTCTGTGAAATAAGAAATAGTCATATTCGCAAGTTCTACAAAGTACCAAGTGAAAAACTTCAGTACACCTATAGATGCCTAGAGAGGCATCCTATTAAGCCTTGTATATGTTTACAAAGTAAGGCCTAGAGGTTAGCTAAATGCTAGAGGAAAAAGGAGAGGAGATTCGCATAGGCACACTTACAAGGTCAGTATCGTAGAGGCTTCATGATAGAAGGTAGCAACAGTTACGAGATTTGAAGGAATTCGATCACAAGTCACGGCGTGGGAAAAAGGACTAAAGGGGGGAATGCCTTGGCCTTTGGATTTATTCATAGAACAACTGTCTAAATGGCAAGGAGAGTATTAAGGTATTAACAAGAGCTATAAGTAATGAAAATGATAAGAGCATCAATCAACATTCGAGGACGAATGTTACAAAGGGGTGAATGATGTTACGCCCCGCAATATTACGTCGATATTACGTCCCGCAGTATTATATTACGGTGATGTTACACCTTGCAATACTATATTACGATGATGTTACGCCTTGCAGTACTACATTACGATGATGTTACGCCTTGCAGTACTATATTACGATTACGCTTCGTAGTATTAAATTACGACGATGTTGCACCCAGTAGTATTGTACGTTGAATAAGGTAATTGACATCAGTCCAAGGAAATGATTATTTGGATTTTAGAAGGATTATGCTATTTACAAACAAGTAATGAGTAAATTCGTGAAGGTGAGAGGGGAAGCAAGTCAAAGAAAATAAATTTTCGTCCAAGTTTGGCATGTTGGGATAAAATTTGGGCCGAGAATTAATAATTGATATTTATGGACTAGTACCATACAAGGTACCACATGGCCATGATAGTAAAATATATAAGGTGTGTTAAAAATAAGTACTAATTTGAGTAATTTGGAATAATTCTTTATTATGTGGGTAATTGGTTAATTATTTGACAGTGAAAAATTATCAAATTAATCATAAGATTAGTGACTAAATAAATGGTGATTTGGATAAAGCTTGAACTACAAAAAAACGTGGCAGCCAATTAATTTAACATTGTGACTCTTACATAATACTTGAAAGGTGAAAATTTAGTAGTTTACGTGACATTACTCATCAAATAAGTGGGCCACACCCACTATACAAGCTTGCCTACACTAGTGTTATATTTCATTTCCTAATATCAAACGATCAAGAACAAAAGAGTGGCTGGTGGAAATGAATCATTCAAAGAGCAAAATAACTCCCTACATCATTAAAGAGAATGGAAAATGTTTGCATTAAGGTGATGACTCCAAGAGAGCTATTGCAACGTGAATTACAAAGAATTCAAGTGAACCTTTGCAAAGCTATTGCAACGTAAATTACAAACTTTAAAGGAGCACGGTATAATCTTTCCAAGAATATTATACAGATTTTTACCTACTCCGGGTATGTTAAGGCTATCCCTTCTTTCTTTTTGGCATGATCCAAACTATACAGAAGAAACGAGCTAACGCACAATTTCCATAAATAACTTTATTCATAGAAGTATTAGAGATGCCCATGTTCTTGATTTTCCATAGTCTTATTTTTCTATCGTCTATTCATGGGTATCAGAAAATACGTAAATTGATAAAATTTATTTCATGATATTATCAGAGGCATAATGGTCTTTTGACGTTATGAGAGGTTTTATTAACTTATTTTCACGTGCATTTCATGAATTTACATATGCACATTGACCCATGACAAGACGACGTTATATATGAGTATATATGTATATTATATTTATATGATATATGGGAAAAGGTTATGGCGTTATATACGCACCACCACCTGACCAGCTGGTATACGTTGATGATTTTGCCCACAGTGGCCGAGATGATATGATGGGATGCCCTCAGAGGCTTGATAATGTTATGAGCACATGTACCTATGCACGACATGACATTCATACACATATGCATGACATTATAATTATTTCATGATTTACAGAGTTATCCAGACTTATAGGTTGAGTAATTTACACTATACTTCTTTCATGTTTGTTATGTACTTATTTATGTGTCTTACATGCTGGTACATTATTCGTACTGACGTCCCTTTTGCCTGGGGACGCTGTGTTTCATGCCCGCAGGTCCCGATAGACAGGTAATGTAACGACCCGACCGGTCGTTTTGAGATCCAGCGTGTCGTTCAGTAGTTAGGAGTCATGAACAGCTTCATTTCCGGTATTTTGACTTGTGTGTAATGTCAGAGTTGAAACTCAGGAAGATCGAAGTTGAATTTAGAGGAAAATTCTCATTTCAGAAGTCTTAGGTTGAATAAATCGAGTAAGTCTGGATTATGAGTAAGCGACCTCGAAATCAGGATCCGAGGGTTCCAGCAGGTTCATATGATGATTTCGGACTTAGGCATATGTCCGTAACGGGTTTTGGATAACCCGGGAGCAGTTCAACGTATATTGTGGAAAGTCGGTATTTTAAGGAAATTTCCTAAGTTTGACTTGAAATACATTTCAATAATAGTGATGAACGTTTCAGATTCCGATGTATGGGAATAGCTCCGTATGGTGATTCTGGAGTTGGGAGCGTGATCGGAAGTGAATTCGGATATCCGGAAGTCAATTTAAGGTCATTTGGCTAAAGATAGAAAACTGAAGGTTTTTGAAGAATTTGACTGGAAATGGAAATTTTGATACCAGAGTCAGAATGCAATTCCAGAAGTTGGAGCAGGTCCGTAATGTCGAATATGACTTGTGTGCAAAATTTGGGATCAATCGGACGTGATTTGATAGGTTTCGGAATCGGATGTGAAAGTCAGAAATTTCAAAGTTCATAAAGTTAGATTTTAGTGCGATTCGTGATTTCGGCGTTGTTTGATGTGATTTGAAGTCTCGAGCAAGTTCATGGAGTGTTATAGGACTGAGTCGTGTGTTTGGACGGGGTCCCGAGGGCCTCGGGTGTGTTTCGGGGTGGTTTCGGGCTATTTTTCTTCTATTTTGCTGCTGCTGTTTTCTGGTGTATCTGGTGTGCTATGCGATCGCGGAGAAGAAACTAGAGGGCTTGAATTTTGTCTTGTGCGATCCCACCTGAAGGCTGCAGAGAATTGGCATGTGCGATTGCAGGTGATCTTGTGCGATCGCACAGAGTGCGCTTGGAGGCTTCTGGGACTTAGGCTTGTGCGAACGCATGAGGACTTATGCGAACGCACATGAGGAATTTTGGAGGTAGCATGGAAGGCCTGTGCGATCGCAGAGCCTGTGGTGCGATCGCACAGGGTCGTTTCTGGGCAGTGTTGATTTAAAACGGGATTTTGGCATTTCTCCCTCATTTTACATATGCCATGGACGGATTTTGAGAGCATTTCAAGGAAGATTTCAACCAAGCTTCAGAGGTAAGATCATTCTACTTATTTCCAAGTTAAATACAATATTATATTATGGATTCTAACATGAAAATTAGGGAAAAATTGTGGAAAAATTAGTATTTTGAAGAAAACCTAGAAATTTGGAAATTTGGATTTTAGCCACGAATTGAGCATGAATAATTGAGTAAAATGTGTAATTGAATTAGTAAAGCTTCGGGTAGGGATTTTCTTCAAGAAATTACATGGTCCGGGCACGTGGGCCCGAGGGCATTTTGGTCATTTTATTGATCCGGGATGAGGAACTTTGTAATTTGAATTGGTTATGATCTATTGAGTATATTTTCATTGAATTATCGTTATTTGGATAGTTTGGGAGCGTTGCACATCCATTTTAGTCGCCGTAGAGGCTTGGAAGTCGGTGATGAATCTTCGGAGCGAGGTGAGTTTCCTTTCTAACCTTGTAAGAGGGAATTGTCCCCTTAGGTGTTCTACATGCTATATGTAATTGTTTGATGGGGCTACGTACGTACCAAGTGACGAGAGTCCATGCGTAGCGTCTACTATTGTTATGTCAGGGTAGTTAGGCCCCACATCATGCCCTGTATACTTCTTGTAATGAGTTATATGTCTGTTATGATATCCTGTTATGTGGTTTTGTTTCTCTGAGATTTATGGATTTTAAAATAATATGAAAGGAAATTGTTTTCACGGAAAAATATTATGAAATGAATTGACTTACGGGAAGTAATATGAAAGAAATTATTTATGGAAAGTATTATGAAAGGAAAAGAAATGACTTATAAGTTTTGTACTCGTGTAAGATATTATTGTTTCCCCAAGCTTTTATTTACTTAAATAATTGGAAAGGATTGTGGTGAAATGAACTTTACATTCTGTGTGTGCATGTTGTCGCTTCGTAATTTACATCTCGCGAGCGATATGTAATTTCCTTCACTCTTATGGGAGCGGGTCGTACGTGTGAACACCCAATTTTTGCCCCACATGGAAATTACTCCTAAAAATAATCAAAAAATAAACTTTTAAAACTTTTCTTTATTTAGTTGCATTTCATGCATGTTTAATATTTTAAAATCGTAGAAAAATCATAAAAAATTGTCACGTTTTTTTTATTTCATGTAATCTTAGGTAATTCGCATTTTTAGAAATTAATTACCCTTTAATTGATAGATTAATATATAAAAGTCACAAAAAATATACATTAGCTTAATATATTAGTTAAAATATTAATTAGATCGTTTTGATAAAAGAAATTTAATTAGTACTAAAATGAGCATAAAATTTACCCTTGTTTCAAATTGGCCTAATTTCAGGGCCCAAATCTCAGGCCCAACCAAATTCCCCATATTCTAACCCTAATCCCCTCCTCTATGTAATAGACACCTAATTACACAAAAAAAGGGAGGGGACCTTCCCCTCGACATACCAAAAACGGCGCATACCCCTAACCTCCATGGGAAAAAAGAAACAGAGGGTCGTGTTCTTTCTTCTTGAAACCTTCACAGCACCCTTTCACATCTTCTCGACACAAAAGAGGGCTACACACACGGACGAAAGCAGAGGAGCAGCGAAAATTTGGCTCTTTCTCTAGCTGGCCTCTCTTCCTCATAACAACAGCTCAAAACTCTTCTTCCCCGTGTAAAAACCCGCTCTAAAAGCTTCAGCACCCTACCCCTTTAACACCCAAAAAAATGGAGCCTAAAGCTGCTGTAAACTCAGCTCCAAATTAAGCTCAAAACCCCTTCAAAACAGCTTTAAAAAGAGCTGAAAATAGTCCCTTAAAAAATCTCAAACTGCAGCTCAAATCCACCCCAAAACGCAGCCATTAAAGCTGCTCAAAATCACCCAAAAATGAACAAAAGAAACCAACCAAGAAAGCAACAAGAATCAGTTGTAAAATAGCCGAAAAACACAAGTTTCAGCTGAGCTTGAGGTTACCGGCAGGTTCCGGCGGTCGAGGTCTTCGAATGGTGGCTCGAGTCTGAGCTTTGGGTTTGAAATTTTCCTTTAGTTCGTTTCGCCGTCGAAACCGTCCCTGTTGAGGTTATTTTCTTCCCTTTTGCGTTCATACTTTTTCTGTAAATTGTCACGCAATCGTTTTTTTTTATGAGTTTAATGAAATTTTGACGTCTTTGCCTTGCATGCTTGATTCAAAGATTATTTACCATGACTCACTCGTTGTGAATCTTTCTAATCTTGAATACCCATTAGAAAAAATTACTTGTTTTGAATTAGTTTGAGGCCGACGACTAATGAGCGAATTTGATGTAAAAGGCTAAGTTGGGCGTGGTGCTATGTTATTCTGCTTCTAGCTTTATCCTGTTATCTTTGTTTATTAATAAACTAATTTTGTCTCATTTTAGTTAGTTATGAGTATTACATAATTTGATCTCAATTTTAAATTGTTGATAGCTAGTGTTAAAAACACAAGTTATTTTGGACATCGGTTATTGCTGGGCATTCAAGGAACAAAAAATGAAATTTGAGTCTAAGATTGAAAAAAAAAATGAATTCAGACTCAATTTTGGGTTTTAAATGATTTTGAACTCTCTGAGCCCTTTAGCAAATACTTTAATCCATACTTATCAAGATAATCCACATAAAGAGTCATTAAATAAAGTGTTTAGGCTAAATCAGTTCCTTCATAAACCATAAGTCAATTCCATCCCTCAAAAATACTTAATTACTCCATAATTTATTGCCTTACAATAATATCAAACCTTAGGAAAATAAATAATTTATGAACAATTGTAGTTTGTTTTAGGCGTGTTTAAATAATTTATCGTGGCCATGGGTACGGTTCTCGTGACATGGTCATGGTACATAAATTCCATTGGGGTGTGCATTTCATGTGACCCGACCACAACTTTAAATTATTAGTAATAAAATTAATATGTTATAAATTACGGGTGCATTTCATGTGGCGTAATTATAACGTATACAAAAGCATAAACGAGTGCACGTTCTCGTGATTTGTTTTCAAGATAAATTCATACTTATCAAAAGCGACTAAATTTCAAAGAGTTTAAATATGCAATAGGCTAAAACACGTAAATAATCAGATAATTTAGGCCAAATAATAATAGTTAAGCGACCGTGCTAGAACCACGGAGCTCGAAAATGCCTAACACCTTCTCCCGGGTTAACAGAATTCCTTACCCAGATTTCTGGTCGCAGACAAATCAAAACAGATTCAAATCTTCCTCGGTTTGGGATTTTCAAAACAAACGGTGTCCCAGAGAATCGTCAAAAATCCGGGTGGCGACTTTGAAAATAAATAAATAAATCCCAAAATCGAATAATGTCACTTAAAGTGGAAAAACTCCCTTATTACCCTTACTAGGTGAAAAAGGAGGTGTGATAGTACGCCATGGCGGAGTGATGAGAGTGATTCCATTATGGGATCGGGTCGTACGCCACGGTAGTGTTGAGAGTGATTTCATTATGGGATCGGGCCGTACGCCACGACGGAGTGATGAGAGTTATTTCATTATGGGATCGGGCCGTACGCCACGACGGAGTGATGAGAGTGATTTCATTATGGGATCGGGTCGTATGCCACGGCGGTGTGATGAGAGTGATTTCACTTTGGGATCGGGCCGTACGCCACGGCGGATACAGGACTTGCTTGATTTCCACAGTTATTTGGATACCTCATATTGATGCATTTCGATGTTTATTTGTCTTACATGCCTACTGCTTTCCTTATATCCTGTCTATTATTATCACTATTGGACCTTAGTGAGTATCGAGTCGACCTCTCATCACTACTTCTTCGAGATTACACGGGATACTCACTTGGTACATATATGTATATGTACTCATACTACACTTCCTGTGCATTTTGTTGCACAGGTACCTTTATAGTACAGTGATAGATTTGGAGACTTATACGGGCTGCATTCATCCAGTGGCGTTCCACAGCTACCTGAGTCTCCCTTCTGTGTACTTACATTTTATATTTATTGCCTTTGTCCAATTTGTTTTTCGTACAAGCGTTGTATAATTGTATAAATCCTTAGAAATTGCTCATGTACTTGTGTCACCGGGTTCTGGGGATGTGTTGAGTCTTGTTTTACTGAATTAAATAGATTTTCTGTCGTGTTTAATTTACAAATTTATTTATTTGACTATGAAATGCAAGAAAAGGCTTAAATTCTAAAATGTTAAACAGGAAGTGTTCCAACTGATTAAGGGGTCGGCTTGCCTGACAGTGATGTCCGGCGCCATCACAACCCATAGGTTTTGGGTCGTGACAGGTAAAGAGCCCTCCAAGTAGGCTATCAGCTCAGCGGAAGGTATTGGTACGCTCCATTTGCTTCAGAGTTGCTTGTTTTGTTAGTATGATTTAGACGTGTATGGTGTTGTATGGAGGGACTCTGTCCCGGCCTTTTTGAAGATTTTGTATTCTTAGAGGCTTGTAGACAGATGTCATGTACGTAAAGGATTTTATGGCCTTGTCGGCCTATGTTCAGTGTACGAGTGGTTATTTTAGTCTTATAGGCCCGTATGTCTTATGTATAAGTGGGTATCATATGTTGTATTCTCCTTATCTCACGACATCTTTCCGGATCAGTTACCTATGATATAATGATATGAAGAATACGTTATGTTGGTACTTGGTTGAGTAAGGTACCGGGTGCCCGTCGCGGACCATCAGCGTGGATTGTGACAATACTGGCCAAAGAGAAGAAAAGATGCGAAGGCAACTCTTCAGGTGAAAGTGTATGTCATATGAGAGATATGACATTGAGAAGCCTTTTCGAAAAATGGCAAAGATATACTTTGAGATAGGCGAAGACATGAACTTGATGGCTTTTGTCTCCTCCCTTCGCAAATTGTTAGAAAGTCAAACCACGATTCTCACTGAAGAAACGTTTCAGTCAATAACAATACCACAAATCGGCTACATCAGGCAAGCAATTTTCTGAGAAAATTTGTATATAAGCGCTCTGCCCTAAAACAAACTATCCAAAACAATCTTACACGTCACATATTAGATATGATCTCTGGATCATGATTCTCCTTTCACACACCAAGGCAAAGAAAAGGATTCAAGAAATTCAAATAGCCAAGAATTCAAGTTGGGAGAACAAAGTCCAGGAGATGCAAAGAATATATCAAATGAAGGAGGCCATGAAAGTTTCATAAAAAGAAACGACGCTTTATTTGCACCAAGATTGGACATTTCTCAAGAAGTTATCCCCAATCGAGTATATATGTCAAACTCCTTGAAGAGATTGAAGATTACACTGGTATACATCTCGGAGAAGAGGAGGACCTCAAATCCATATTCTTTATAGATTACGAACCTAGTAAAGAAACATTATTTCTCTTGATATATACAAAGATCATGGTGATAACCACTACCAAATTACAGAACCAGCAGCCAAAGCCCGAGAGGAGATTAGTGCTCTCATAGCCATACCTCAGGTGGAACTCAAAGTTTATCCATCTAAATGGAATTCTACAACTCAGGTCATTGATTTCATTCACTCTGGAGCTGCTTGTTCACTCATGAATCCATCTGTTCTCCCTGGAGATTAATGGATGCCGCATTTCAAGAATTTCAAGACTGCATCAAATAGAACCCCAACTACTACAGTCATCACAAAGCATCCAATCACAATTGTGGTTTTTCTATGATTGAAGTACATAATCAAGCTAATAGGGTATATTGTGCTAGGAAAGGACCTTATTGTCGGATTCAACATTTTCAAACAACTAAAAGATCAGCTCCAAATCAGGGCCAATGAGATAACCTCTAAGAAACAGTTCAAACCTTATTCTGAGATTTCAATATTATTCTAGATCACAAATGACTAACAAATCAAGGAAATTGAGCAAAATCTGATTAGTAATTCATGTTCAAATGCCCACAAGGATTTTAAGAATAAAGGCAAAAGCCTGTTGTGGAAGAACAAAGAGTTTTTAATCAATATCCCTTTCAAGAAAAATGAAACATTAATCCAACAAATATCAATCATTCAGGCATGAACCTAGGTCATCTTCATCTTGTAGAAAAGGAGTGTGAAGACCTCCTGTAATTTGTTCTGATAGAGCCAGTAGATTCACAATGGACATGCGAAACATTTTATGTCAACAAAAAAACTCAACAAAATGAAAACTCAGGTTATTTACTAACTATAAGCCTCTTAACCACTTCCTCCAAGATGACAATTTTTCAATTCCAAATAAACTCACCATTTTCTCCCACTTAGCCAAGGCCAAATATTTTTCCAAGTTCGATCTTAAATCTTGATTTTGGCAATTGGAAATCCACGTTGAAAAAAGAGCCAAAATGTGATTTTGCATCCCTGATCATCATTTCCAATGGAAAGGCATGCCCTTTGAATTACAAACTGAACCCTCAATATTCCAAAAAACAATGATAAAAATATTCTAGCCCATCCTCCATACCTCTTTGGTTTATATTGATGACATCCTATAATACAATGATACACTAGAGGAACATATCAACTTGATCCATCAATTTGAAGCACTAGTAACACAGTATGGAATTATGCTTTCAGCAAAAAAGATGGTTCTTGCCCAAAAGGAGATTGATTTCCTTGGAATGTGCTTTGTCCAAGGAGCATACAGCCCAGGACCACATATATGGCAAGAACTTCCCCAATTTCCATATATTAGCCTCACAACGAAGCAAATCCAATAGTTCTTGGGTGTAGTAAATTATGCAAGAGATTGTATCCCACATATCTATACATACATTTCTCCACTAACAAATATGCTTAAGAAAAATGCTCTGTCAAGGGGGGAAGGAACAAGAAGAAGTAGTCAAGAAAATAAAAGAAATATCCAAAGATGTCAAGTCTCTCTACATCCCCTCAAAAGGTAAGAAAACACTGCAAACTGAAGCCGGCAATGAACATTGGAGTGCTTTTCTATTTGACGAAAAAGATGGCCATAGAAGAATATGTGTATATGCCAACAAAAAGTTCAAATATGCCGAGCAACATTATCGTTCCATATTCAAGTAAATTCTTGCAGTAAAGAATGGGATTAAGAAATGCAATTATTTCCTCATTCATAGAGAATATTTTGATAGAAATGGATATGAAAGCCTTCTCAAAGATGATCCGAATGAATACAAAAAGTATTCCCAATCCTTAGATTCTTAGATGGCCCCAATGGTTCTTTCAATATATGTTTTAGGTCAAGCACCTGAAAGGAAAGAACAATGTTCTCGCAGATTTTGTGCTTCGACCAGAAGAATTCTCAAAGTGGTTTTCACTAGAAGATGAAGTCGAAACAAAAACCAACCGGCCAGATCTTCATGTTTTCAAATGTACCAGGAACTAGTTCTTTAAAGCTGATGGATCACCCAGCGGAGTTGTTCAATCTCATAAATCCCTTTGATCCATCAATCATAATGGAAAGAAGAACCTATTATGAGCTACAAGTTTCTCTGCAACATGGAGGATCCATTCTTAAGACTTATGGGGTAAATCTTGAATAACCATTCTACCATGTATTCATAACACAAGCCAGGGATCTTTCCCAAGTTTATTTATTGGTTTTCTGGTACTTATGCCATCGGTATTATATTTTCATAGAATTCAAGTGCAACGTCTTCAAGGATTTTTGCCATATTGAACCTGCTCTTAAAGTATTTCTTGTATGGTTCAAGTCTCGATAAATTTTTTCAATGATTCCTACAAAGCAAAGATATTCATGTTCCATAGGCGGATGAAGATTAATAATGAAAAACTCTAGGTTCAAGCAGAAACATCATTCTGGTGGAAATTTTATGTGTCCATTTTATCCATGGAAGAAGAATACAGTGAAGCACAAAGAATTATCCTCCAGCAAAATAAGTGTATCCCAAGAGAATATGGCCAAAAGAATTAGCGAGTTGGAATTATACCAACTCTCATCCTCGCTAGGAACGAGTCTGAAAAGCAACAAAGGAATACCAGAAACCTTATGAAGTCATCCAAGAAAAATACATTCATGACATCTCCAGGTTAAGGGTATATATTACATCTCACAATTCAAAGGAGAATGAACACAATGAAGCAGGATCCTCAAGCTCCAATACTACACAAGATCTTTGAAAAGAAGCCTAGAAGACCAAGCCAAATCCGCAATAGAATCAACACCATATAATCATGAGTATTTGAACCTAAATCCCTGTTAATCTCACCTTAACCCCATTACCTACAAAACAAAAACTAAAAAAATCATCTACCCATACCAAGACAAAATTCCACATATTTCCGTACTATTCGGGCCCCACTTTCACATGCTTTGGCATATGGATCACCCTACTTTCACATGATATAATTATGCTTGCTTTCTTGGTAGTTTTTTACTTTGTTCCTATACTATGGTATCAGAATCATACCATGTGGTATAAGAGCTAGACCATCCTTTCGGAGGGAGAAACAATTTACTAAATAGGTCTGAGTCATTTCCATCATCATATTCCCTTGCAAAGATGAATATGTCTCATACCCTATATAAAACCTAGTCCAAAAGATATTATTACCTATATGAAGTAGATATCCTACCCGATGAAAAAAAAGTAACCTTCACCGAATTAGCCCACATAAACCCTTACTTAGCTTTTGCAAAAATAGTGTTTGCCCCATAGTCCCAATTTCGTTCTTTAGTCAAACACATACCAAAAGGATTAAAGGCATATGTGGATGCCTCAAAACTTGACCCGCATCATATTCTTGCAACTAGAGAAGAACAATTCATCACCCTTCAAATCTCGGATGATTTTCCCAATCAATGGAGAATTCATAGTTATACCCATATCGATTTTGGTGCAAGCTGAATCTCTTAGGCATTTCATGGATGAAAATCTCAACCTATTGTTGCTCGCGTTTCTATTCTAGATACACGATACTATGAACACCAACATGCAAATATGGGTACTGCAGAAGTTACCTTAAATGTTGAACTGTCTTCATAACTATCTTTCAATATTTCAATATGTCCCTTATGATCCATACTTAACCGAAGCATTAAAACTCCAAGTCCAAATCCAGTGATCCTCACAAGGCAAAGATGCTATCCAAGCCACTCTTCATCATCAAATGACGTAGCGGGTCCAAAATCATACCATGGATCTCTTCTATCCCGGAGGAGAAAATGATGTACTCTTAAATGTTGATGCTACCAAAGGAAACACCATGTGCACTCAAATACCCAGACAAATTTCCAAAGATGAGCTCGTCAAATTCCTTCTTGGTTCCTGGATCACAAATTATGAAACGTTAAGGGAACCAGAGAAATCTCTTCAATCTTGTGAGCCAACGTTTATCAAAAGATATGACAAAACCATTTCCAAAAGCTTTGACCATTCCCATCTTAAAATACCAAATAAAATGATATTTTCCTGCCAATTGTTTCAACCCAAAGATAAGGACCGTGAAGAAGAATCCTTCTGGAATATACAAACTATTATGGAAGAAGATGACTAGATCAAACATTTCAACAATGAAGGTAAAGGTGTTTGGTGGTTCTAATGCCCCTTTACGGTACACTGTCCATGAGAGCTTGGTTGCGACTGCCAAGACTATTTTGAAGACCCAATTGGAGAATTTGATGAACACTACCTGCATCATTGTAATAGATTTGGCCTCAACAAGACCAAACCAAAAACCAATAATAAAGGAAAACCACTAAAAAACAATTTCGGGCCAGATATGAAAATAAATATACTTCAAATTACTCACTAAGCCGTCCAGGTAAATATGAATTTCTTGTGAGTGACAAACCTTAGGAATGGGCAAAATTACCATAAAAATCACTCTAAGCTAGGGAGATAGTGAAATAACTCCTGAACCTAAACCACCATCAGCTCATCATACCCTAGAGTCCAAAAATCCACCTAAAAACCTAAAACTTCATCAACTCAAAAACCCCAAAGTCCACACAATCACAGATATTCATGGTAAGTCGTTCAAGCTCCAGTCATACCCATGATTTTCCTTCACTTGAACCTTTTGAAAAAGAGGGTGTCAGCGATACTCCAAAAATACCCAAGAAAAATATAGTGCTACATATTGGAGAAAAAATCCCAACTAGTGATATTGAGGCAATGATGAGTTGGCAATCGGAAAATTCCACCTGTCAAAACAAAGTGCTTAAAAATATCGGCAACACCATAAAAATGTGGCCCATACACGAAACAAACTAATGAGAAAAATGGAAATAATTGAGAAAAAGGTGGACCGTACATCATCTTAACATGCGGGACAAATCAAAGCTCTAGAACAGAGGTTGGAAAATTTACATTATGAGCTTTGTTTGATAGAAACCTCACTTTTCAATTCTTCCAACAACAATAGAAGGAGACATTTGCCATCAGGGAACAAATTTAAATTTTTAGAAATGACCGTTTTGAGTCACAAAAAACCCCAGGTTTTCCTTCAAAGATTACCTTCTTCCCTATGTTGTCATAAGAGTATTCCCCTCTTAAATTGGACTATGCATTTTATATATTTTCTACAACTTCACAAAAAATAAAGATGCTCTTGCTTCCAAGAAACAACCCAAGAAAAGGTGAGATCACAGAGAGAGAGTTCAAAAGACGCCAATCCCGAAAATTTTATGATTTCTGATTAGAAGGCTCAAAACCTCTATGTCTCCCAACCAAGAAATATGCAAGAAGGGGATACCACATGGTCAGGATCTCAAAATTCATCAGATGATGATTTTACGGAAGACAACTCTCAATCGAGAAATGACTCCACACCCATATCTTCCAAAGAAGACTATCCGCCAATATTTGTGAACTAGCCAAGTGGCCAGAAATATGTAAGGTAAATGAGGATCAAGGAGGTATGACAGATGAACCAATCCCAAAAAGAATACATGAACCCATGATATCAAAAGCAGTTGGAACTAGTTTTCACACTTTTAACTTGGATAACATCAAAGTTTCAAAATGGCCTCAAAGGATCCAAGACTTCTAGACTTGGATGGTGAACAGAATTTTGTGGAATGGATAAAGTATATCATTATATCAGAACTCACTTCACGGTTCTCAAGAATCCTCAAAGATTGGTGGAACTCACTTGGGATTCAAGAAAAAAAATACTTTCCTTACTTACCAAGATTTTGCCTTCAATGTCAGAATCCTACATGAAGTTTTCTGTGGAGATACTGGCCAAACACAAGAAAAGATAGGCAGTTCTTCGAGATGAAGTGTGTGTCATTTGACATAAATTACATTGACAAGCATTTTCAAAAAATGGCAAAGGTATACTTTGAGATAGGCGGAGACATCAACCTGAAGCAAGACTTTGTCTCCTCCCTTTCCAAATTGTTAGCAAGTCATTCCATGACCCTCATTGAAGAAAAGTTTCACCCAATAACAATCCCACAAATCGACTACATTAGGCAAGCAATTTTTGTCGCATTGGAGGACATTTGTACAAAGCTCACTACACTAAAACAAATTATCCAAAACAATTCGACACTTGAAAAAGCAGTCGCAGACCCGATCTAATCACCAGATCAGGTTGTTCCTTCCACACACCCAATCGACGGAAAGGATTCAGGAAGTTCAAATGGCCAAGAATTCCAAATAGGAGAACAAGGTCCAGGAGATGCACAAAATATTTTAGACGAAGGAGGCCATGGAATTTTCACAAAAGGACCGATGCTTTATTTCCACAAGATTGGACAAATCGCAAGAAATGGTCCTTGATCGAGGAGGTCAGTCAAACTTCTTGAAGAAATTGAAGATTACACTATCATACATCTCAGAGAAGAGGAGGACCTCGAATCCATATTCTCTATGGATGATGAACCCACTGAAGAAACTTTATTCTCCCTTATATATATATATATATATATATAAG